>BPLR01019578.1:0-47072 GCA_021605095.1 Caerostris extrusa | reverse complement strand
GTTACGTATTGCTCGCCACTGTTATGACCGACTGCAGATTCCTTTCGTTCAAGGAGAAGTTGGGATTTAAAATGGGACGAATTTGCAACCCACATTCCTCCTGACTGGCTGTTTCCTGGAATGGTCTTCCAGAGAAGTGAGATCTGCCGGTGTAAATGTGCCTGAAACATAAGAGTGAATGACGTATCCATTGTAGTAAATGATTCGTTTTAGAAAACCAGACACCAGTGGGAGTTTTCAATTTCTAATTGGAAGATTTCTCTTAACACACATCTCTAGACTTTGCAAGATAATTTTAATGTGGGTTTTGTTTCTTAAATTGCAATGTTTAATTTTGCTCAAAATATATTAAATTAAGTTTTCATTACATTATGCTCTTAAAATTTTTTCACCATTTGTAGCTTTCTAATAGGTGTGCCCAAATAAAGATTTGAAATAAGTTAAACAATTGGTGACATCTTTTATTAAATATTTGAATTTGAAAATGATTCTTTTGAGAAAACCAGACACCAATGGGAGTTTCAATTTACTCAAGAAGATTTCTCAACACACATCTCTAGAATTTGCAAGATAATTTTTAATGTGGTTTTGTTTCTTAAATTGCAATATTTAATTTTGCTCAAAATATATTAAATTAAGTTTTATTACATTATGCTCTTAAAATTTTTTCTACCATTTGTAGCTTTCTAATAGGTGTGCTCAACAAAGATTTGAAATAAGCTTGAACAAACTTGGTGAGATTTTTATTAACATTTGAACTCGAAATGATTCTTTTCAGAAAACCATCAGACACCAATGGGAGTTTCAATTTAATTGGAAGATTTCTTAACACACATCTCTAGAATTGCAAAATACTTTAATGGGTTTTGTTTAAATTGCAATATTTAATTTTTGCTCAAAATATATTAAATTAAGTTTCATTACATTATGCTCTTAAAATTTTTTCACCATTTGTAGCTTTTCAATAGGTGTGCTCAAATAAAGATACTTTGAAATAAGTTAAATAAATTGCGAGATTTTTATTAAATATTTGAATTTGAAAAAATGATCTTTAGAAAACCAGACACCAGTGGGGAGTTTCAATTTAATTGGAAGATTTCTTAACACACATCTCTGGAATTTGCAAGATAATTTTAATGTGTTTTGTTTCTTAAATTGCAATATTTAATTTTGCTCAAAATATATTAAATTGAGTTTCATTACATTATGCTCTTAAAATTTTTCACCATTTGTAGCTTTCTAATAGGTGTGCTCAAATAAAGATTTGAAATAAGTGAAATAAATTGGTGAGATTTTTATTAAATATTTGAATTTTAATTGTTTTAAAACGACTATATTAAGTTAGTTTCAACACATTATGCATTTTAAAAAATTTTACCATTTGCATCGTACTAATAGGTGTTTTCAAATATTGTTTTTAAATAAATAAAAATTAATTGTTTTTTTTTTTATCAAAGATCTGAATATTTTTAATTGTTTTAGTACGAAGATATTAGGTTAATATAAAATGAAGTATTAATAAATTTAAAAATTATTACATTGATTTTTTTCTCACGTTTCGTCATGTCAATCATATTGGTATTTTTTTAATAATTTGATGAGTTTTTTCTAATGCAGCTGGTAATACAGAGACAGTTATCTTATATGCCATAAGCAGGGCTGCACCGCTGTTACCGTTTAGCGCTAACCAGCAACGTGTAGCTTGAAAATATGCTACTGACGCGTATAACATTACCCCCACAGCGCTCTATCCACCTTATTAGACGGGAACCTAAGGTTTAAAGTGGATTCCGAACCACTACAAACATGCATGGCACCGAGTAACAGAGCGCCAGCCACTGGGCCATCAGGTCCCAATTATTAATTTGATAGTGAATGAGGTTAGTAATTAAATTTGACGATGAATTGTGAGTTACAGCAGAATTAATCATTGTTATACCAAAAACTAAGAACCATTGTTATTCCCCAATTTAAAAATTAATTTTCACCAACGAGAAATAAACATACCTATTAACAATTAAATATATCACATTTAAAAACGGCCAAAGAACTATATCGTCTCAAGAACAAATTTCCCAATATCTGCCTAAAATATTCCCAACAAATCTACTTAATGCTCGCACTACTATCTCCTTGAAAAAGGGCAAATCTTTTCTCACTCCCTTAAAGCACTCTGCAATAAAAGTGCCAAGCAAAGGGTGGATCTGAATAATTTCATTACCCATTCCACTTCCTTAGTAACCGGCAGCTTCCATCTCGTAAAACTTTTAATCGTTGCACCTTTTCCTTCTCATTCGTCTTTGGCATCGCATAACCGCAAGAGAACTGGCACTGCGTTCCGCTTAATGGCTTCCCATCAGCTGCAATGAGTTCAAATTCGAATTTATCTAAAGACTTCTTTCCCGCCATCACTGTTAAGGACCGACTGCAGATGCTTTTCGTTCCAAGGAGGAAGTGGAATTTAAAATGGGACGAATTTGCAACCCCGATTCCTCCTGGCTGGCTGTCTCCTGGAATGGTCTTCCAGAGAAGGAAGATCTGCAGATGTAAATGGATCTGAAAATAAGAGTGAATGACGTTTCCACTGTAGTAAGTGAATCTTTAGAAAACCAGACACCAGTGGGAGTTTCAGTTTAATTGAAAGATTTCTTAACACACGTCTAGAATTTACAAGATAATTTTTTAACGGTTTTGTATTTCTTTAAATTGCAATATTTTTTTAAATAAAATAAATTAAGTGTAGCAGATTTTTATCAAATATTTATTTTAGCACGACGATATTAAGTTAGTTTTATAAAATTATGCTCTTTAAATTTTTTTACCATTTGTATTATATTAATAGGTGTGTTCAAATATTGTTTTTAAATAAATGAAATTAATTGAGAGCTTTTTATCAAATCTATGAAAATTTTTTAAGTGTTTCAGCACGACAATATTAAATAATTATAAAATGACTATTATTAAATTTTAAATGATTACCTTGGTTTTTTCTCTTGTTCTTCATATCAATCATATTGGTTTTCTTTTTAATAATTTGATTTTTTTTTTCGAATGCAGCTGACAATAAAAAGACAGTTATATTTTATGTCATAAATAGGGCTGCATCGATGTGTTAATCATTTAGTACTACCCAGTTGACACGTGTAGCATGAAGATACGCTACGGACGCGAGTAACGTTACCCTACAACGCTTTTACGTTCATATTAAACAGGAACCTACGGTTTAAAGTGGATTCCAAACCACTGCAAACATCCATAGCATTGAGCACTAGAGCACTAGCACTCGGCCATCATGACCCAATTGAATAGTGAATTAGGTGAATTGTTGCTTCAATTAAAAAAGACGATTAATTGTGAATTATGGCAGAAATTATTGTCATTATACAACTTAAATTTTTTTTTTTTGCTAATCTTTAAAATTATTGAGAATAAACATACATATTAACCAAAATAAGACAATAGCCATCTCGTTTAGATATGCTTTTGCAAGAATATTTTTAGTTTATTTTTTAGTTTTTTATTATAGCATTTTAATGCCCTCAATTTTTCAATTGTTTGAAAAATTCGTGCAAATAGGGGAAAATGAATTAAAAATTCTTTTGTTAAGGATATTTTTATCACAGTTTAATTTCACACTATAACCCTAGTTCCAAAATGTGGAACAAAAACAGCTTGTTGGCGTACAGCGTTGGACTTAAAACTAAGGGAGCTTTCTTGGTTTAGAAGCCACAGGCGAAGAGCTTTGCGTCTACTTTGGGGATGGTCATAATAAATTCATAAGACAGAAATTTCTTTCATTAGGTCAAAGGGCTTGAAGAATGCTTAAATATTACACCATCTTCCAGGCATATTCGTTCGAAATTGCAGGATAAAAACATTTTCAGCATAAAAACATTTTTTTCCCTTAGTGCACTATGGGATCTGCTATAAATCAAGCGTTCCAATAAGGAACAACTTAGGCATTCGAAAACAACAATTGCTTTCAAAATGATGTAATAAAACTGGAAATATTTCTTTTGCAAACATAATCTGCACAAATTTTAGCTATTGTTTTTTCAATAAATAAATTAAATGAGTTTCTGGAGCACTTTTATTTTAAGATGCTCTACAATTAGTAGGTGTGAAAAATGTTTAAGAAAAGAAAATCAATTTTTCTGTAATATTGATTTTCTTTTCTTTATATTTTTCTTTTTCTTCTTTTTTCAAAAAAAAATTCTTTTAATATTGAAACTACTTCTGTAGAAACCACACAATATTGGACAGCAAGTTGCGTTGTGCATATACTAACACGCATAATGATTATAAAAATAATAGACTGTTTTCTTAAAGTTGAGTTGTTGTTATAATTTCAGAATTAACGAGGACAATGTTTTTGATGACTGTAATGGTAACAAAGGTTTGAATACATTCTTTCCCTATAAATCAGACAAGCTTTCGCTAAAAGCTTTCCAAAATTTCAAGAATAAAGTTTCTTGCAGTATCCATTTAAAGATAACGTGACAAAAATCTTTGAAAGGAACTAAAATAATTCAACACTGATAAAAAATAGAGATTAACACTATTTCAATTTTTTTGAATAACATTAAGAATTGCTATTTAGAATGCTAATGTCATCTAAAAATTATTTATCACATTAAATACAGTCTGTAACAATGAAATCCATTTTTATTGAATAGAAATGCATTAAAATTTGCAAGCCTATTTGGTTCATAAATTTTCCATCATTTGTGAATGGTGACAACTATTAAAAATATTTTTATACAGCCTACCATCAAGTTGTAGTGAGTATATACAGCGCTTTGCCATTTCAAATCTGCTCAAAATAGTCTAAATGGATGAGAAAACAACTCAAAATATAGAAATGATTAATGATGAATTTTAAATAGTTAATCAACTGTATGATAGTATAAAAATTAATATAGATGGAATCAGATCGGTAACACAGAAAAATGAAACCGAAATCTTAAATGATAGAAAATGTGGTAATATAAGTTTTTGTCAAGGGTTTTCAATATAGATGTAATTATTAAGTTTTTGTTTCAAATAATTTTCTTTTGAAAATTGTGTAATTATATAAAAAAAGCATGGTGATGAGTCATTTATGAATTTAATACTTTTAAAGCGTTGTATAATCAACGTCAAACCGTCCATGGTACTTATAATTTTTCTTGGATTACTAGCCATTCTACATTCTTTCATTAGATTATAATAATATTAAAAATTGATTTAAAGTTATTAAATTTCATAATTTAATTAATAATAATATAATATATAATTTTATTTTATTATTTAATAAGTTGCTATTAAATTATATAATAAGAAGGCTTTCTGGAAAACAATAAATTGAAGAAGTAGGATAAAAACATAAATGATTTATTCCAAATTGGTTGAAAAAATTAAAAGTTTAAAGTAAATGCCATTATTTAGTTTAATTAACAAGGATAATGTTTATCCAAAAACTTACTTGATTAAAAAAATATTCTGCTTCAAACAGTTTTTCGAAAAATAGTATCTCAAGTGAAGAACAATCAATTTCACTACACATGATTAGACAACATAATATTAAAACGCTAACGTTTAAAATTTTCTCTCAGCTGAGCTAGCTAGGAAACATTTTTTTTTTCTTTATTAAACCGTTAGGCCTTCAAGAACAAATTTTCTCAAGTAGGTTATTCAATATCTTCAACCGTCCAGCTTCTTTAAGTCAAGTAGAGTTTAAAAATAAGACATCGATTTTTCTTTAAAAAAAAAAATGAAAAAAAGAATATTGGTGGGATGACAGCGAGAAGCTTTTAACTTTTTGTCCTCTTAGGTCTAATTAATATTAATGAGATATTCCCAATTAGCAACTACTCAAAAACTTGCCCGTGCGATCGAAGTAGGCGAAGAAGATTCAACTTTTAAAGAAATACAGGAAAGGGATGGGAAGTTGAAGGACCTTAACAAAATAATGGATGATAGATAAGACAGAGGCTGCAAACACGTGCTCAAGACGTTAGCTGAAAGCTTTAAGCGATCCTGTGAATTATTGGACAAAATGTCGATGTCAAAGTTTTCGAAAAGTAAAAGATTATCGTTCCTTTTAAAAATTATAAAGCCAAGTGACTTACGGGCATTTAAGATTTAAACAGTTACGATATTCTTTAATTGGCACGCCCAAGTTAGTTAATTCTGAATTTGTAAAACGTATAGTCATGCTTTGATTTTAGCTCTTAAGTTTACGAATATTAAATCAATAGAATTTTAAATTTAAGATTTGTTCCATGGACATATTTTGCCAGTAAACTAAAGCCTAAATATACTTCTTTTCCAGTTAAAATGTAGCCCATAAAGCTTTTTCGCCATTAAAAATGAATGCCAATGTCAATTACCATTAAAAAAAAAGACCAATGTCAATTGCCATTAAAATAAAAGGTCATTGTCAATTGCCATTAAAAGTGAAGGACACGGATCCCTTTTTACGTTGTCTGAATTCAATATTCAAAGTCATGTTTAGGAATGCATAAATGTACTCAAAGTAAATTAGCTACATTAAAAACATCTAACAAGGGTTATGGTAACGATACGTCGGTATTTTTGCTGCACAATAAAATTCTTGAATTAAACTCTTATTACTCTTATTAAACTCTTAAAATAAATTGGCATTTTTATGTTGTTGTCGTTTCTTTATCCCTCTTGGTAGACAGCAACAACAGTCCACAAACCCGTGTGTCTCATAGTTAATGGCAAATGGAGCAGCTTCTGTTGTGATGGAACACTCTTAGGTAGAAGGCATTTTTATTGATGATCATAGGTAAAATATTGTAATTTATTGCAAAAACTCTCATGAAAAGTGTTAGATGTAAATGTTAATAGATACCGGAATTTCTTGATATAGCTAGATATAAGGGCCAGTAAAAATAAAGATTTTTTTTTTTTTACTTAAACAAGATTTCGAGCTTCTTGAATTAAGCCTCAGATGGCTTAGGAGCTAATGGATCGTTAATTCAGAATCTCTGCAGTAAATAAAGTTCACAACATCTCTGGTATATCTCTTAAATGTGCACCACTGGTAATTGAGTCAATTGGTAGTGACCATTGAATA
Source organism: Caerostris extrusa (assembly GCA_021605095.1). NCBI lineage: Eukaryota > Metazoa > Arthropoda > Arachnida > Araneae > Araneidae > Caerostris > Caerostris extrusa. The sequence goes on along the minus strand of BPLR01019578.1, from coordinate 39,988 downwards.
GCATGATTCAATTAGAGATCTGGTAGTAACCCATGTAGGTTAGTGTCTGAATGAAGGTGACACAGCAATTATTCCTTGGTGATTTTACAAACTATGATATTCGGGAGTATATGCAATTAATTTTTATGTTTTGGTAGAACTGCGAAGTATTACGTCAATTGTCGAACTGTCTAGAATGAGTTTTTTTTTTCATATGAAGATTAATTGCATTAATTTCCGCCATCAAGAATAGTCTTCCAAAGCCATCAAAAATGTACATGATATGTTACATAAAACATAAAAATAGGCTTCTGATTTAAATAAAATAAGTGAATGAATGGAAGATGTTACTATATTTAAATAATTTTTCAGTAAAAAAAAATAAATAAGTATTGTTGCATTTTTTATAAAAATTGATTAAAGCAAATTATAAACAACAATACACTGATATTTTAATTTTTTCACATAAAAAACCCAATTTTCTATTTTGTAGTTTAACATGAAATAAATCAGTTACCTATCAAATAGACACCCAATGCTACTATGACATTCAATCATGAAAATGTCGATAGGAATATGACATGATTTTTCTTAATATTATAATTAAATAAGTCTAATTATTTTTTATGTTACTATTATTATAAGTATTCACCAAAACATGAATAAATTTATGACTCAACTAAAATGGAATAGCTATTCAGTTAAAAATTAATAAATTGATTAATTAAAAATTGTTAGAGTATGGTAAAACGATTGAAAACTACTTCTATAATTCCAAGTGCTATAATGATGGCTTTAAAAAATATATCCTTTGGTAATAATTGCAAATAAATGTTTTGTATCAACAATTTAACTACTTGGTTATACTAGTTTTGTAAGTTCAATTCAACATAACCTGCAACTTTTGATTAACATCAGTAAGTTCTCTCTGAATTATTATCATTATCTTCTTTCCTATCTTTTGGATACATTGTACTTAACATGTTTCTGTGGTGTACCTTAGGCAATGTTGAGTTTTCTACCAATTTGCCGTATCTCTGGTATGTACAACAATGGAAATTTAAAATTATTAAAAATTTAATGAAGATATTTTTTCTTTGCTAAATTGATTTTAAACTACATTTACACAGATTTAAATTTATTTCACAAGGATACTATAAAGATATTTGATGATAAATTTTATTATTCAAATATCAAATTAGTTTTGCAGATCAAAAATATTCAACATATTTTGATTAAAACATAAAATATTAAAACTAATCTATAAATTATTTTACAATTGAAATCAGTAGATTAAGAATACTAATTAAATTTATAGTAAGCATATGTTTGATTTTTAAGTTCTGCTTGCAATATGAGTAAATGCCTTAGAAAATTTCAAATGGATTTCTTTGAAAAAAATGCATGTAGACAAATGTATATAAATCTGAGAAAAAGTCAATTATTAATAAAATTGTCCTTTTAATAAATTAAAAATATCATATCAATGAATGACAGCTACAGGCAGTATTCCGAAAAATATTTGCATAAGAAAATTAACGTATAGCTGCATTAAAAATTACGAAAAGTAGACTGTACAAAAAACCTTCTTTTCAATTACGAATTATGGATATTGACTAAATTATCATTTTCCATTCTATTTGTTTTTGAGATTAGAGAAAATTAATTCTATAAATTATAAATATTTTAATATTCAGTTACAAATTATTTATGTATTTTAATACCGTCTTAAAATTTTTGATAAATTTTTAAAAAGGCATAAAAAAAGTTTTAATACAATAGCAATTATTCTAAAATTAAGTAAACAATTAATTATGAAACCAAACATCGATCACAGAGTTCTTTTCGATGAAAAATAGCTAAAGTTTAAGCTGAGTAATTTATTGATGGACTCCATTGCAGTTTTCATTAAATGAAATAATTTAATACTAGAAGTTTATTTTATCTGATTATGGAACTGAAAAACCTCTCTAGGCTCCCAAATGTCTAGACAACTGGAACCAAATTTATCTCAAATGATATTTTGATGATCTTTACCACTAAATTTATTGCATTCTCAACCAAAAGTATTATGGCTTCATTTCAGTATTTAAAAAATACATCAAGTTACATATATCGTGAATTTAAAAATTCTAAATAAATGTACATTTGCTCGAAGTTGAAATAAAATTTAATGAAAAAGTTTTAATATATTATTTTGTATCAATGCACTGAAAATACATATCATATTATTTGTTTTTCAATGCACTGAAAATTGAAACTGGTCACAGTGACCGTTTCATTATTAGCTGTATTCGTACCGGTGAATAGGTGCAACTAGAAATTACTACAAACATTCTAGTCAAAATGCGTATCTAATAAATGTCTGTATATTAAATTCGATTTCGTAAAAATAAAATTGTTATTTTTAAAAAAATTTAATTTTTTAATTAAAACATGGATTTTTTTAATTTTTAATTAAAATGTAGTTTAAAATATTCTAGAAAGGTACTCAATTGCTCGAAGATGTAACATTAAACGACGTTTAACAAAACGTTTAATTTAAAGCATGTTATATGAACTGCTTTTAATGCTTTGAAATTTGAAACAACTCCAGTCACAGTGACCGTTTCACTATTCGCTGTAGTATTCGTACCGGTGAATAGGTGCAGCTAGAAATTACTGCAAACATTCTTGTCGAAATGCGTGTCCACGTTGTTTACTAAATTCGACTAAGACGTAAAGGCCTCATTAGTTCCATGAGAAGATAAACATGTAGTTAAAGTTTTTAAAAGTTTTGCCTCGAAACATTGATGCGACAGGAGATTGTTTAATACAACAGACAATTAAGCAGGTTGAAGATTTATATGTCGCTGATATTATTAGAAGCAAAAGTTCAGTGAATATTGTGAATAATTTGAGAATATCAGAAGTGTATTTTAATTTTAAAAGGTTTCTCATAATTCAGACTTCCATAAAACAGTACGTCAAATTTCATTCCTTTAAAATTTACAGGATTTTTAAATTGTTAATATTTTGAAATAAATATAAAATTAATTGTCTCATTCTACTTCATTGGTAGAAATAATTGTATATATATATATATATATATATATATGATATATATATATATATATGTATATATATATATATATATATATATATATATATATAGTATGAGATGCATGTATAGTAGTGTATATATGGTATACAGTGCATATATATTATGGTTTTAGTTTGGTTTGTCGCTCTACGGTCATTTTGTACACATTTTAGGCTAATTAGACCGGCACCTACTGTTTAATGTGGATTCTGAACCACTAACAAATATTCATGCCACCACCAGGATTTAAACCCAAAGCCTTATGGTATGCACATATAGTATATGGTGCATATATAGTATAAGATGAATATATAGTATATATAGTATGAGACGATGCATATAGAGCAAGAAAGGCTGAGATTGGTAACCGAAATTTCCCTGCCGAGCTGATTTTTATCGCCTAAGAAAACTGGTTAATCCATTTTCCTAAAACTCCCAAATCAAGTAAACAATGCAATTCAGATTGCTAAAATTAATGCTTTATTATAAATTGATGCTACAGTAAACAACGTTTATATATTTTCAAATGTGTTATTTGTTTCAGTTGCAAATAATTTCATTTTGTAATAATCATATACTGTGTGTGTAAGTGCAATATTTATTAACTTTAGCAATTTACTTGGAAAAGTGGTTAAGAGAATTTGCAAAAGTTTTAAAAACAACTAATACTTTGGAGAGAGGCAAATATTAAATCCAAATACATTTTAAGATTTCTCTCAAGGAATACTTTGACATTTATGATGCAGATAGTATGGAGAGGCTCAGATTGGTAACCGAAATTTTTCCGCCAAGCTGATTTTATCGCCTAAGAAATCTGGGGAATCTCTTTCCTAAAACTCGCCAAATCAAATAAAATATGAAATTCTGATTGCTAAAATTGATGTTTCGCTATACTAATCTAAACAATGTTTATATATTTTCAAAGATTTTACTTGTTTCAATTGAAAAAGAATTTAATTTTGTAAATTATACATTGAGTTAAGTGCATTATTTATTAACTTTGATAATTTGGATTGTCGATTTGATTTATTTTTGGAAAAAGTTGTCGAGACAATTTGAAAAGGTTTTACAAAAAACTAAAACGTTGGAATGAGCCAAATATTAAATACAAAGACATTTTAAGAATAACCTCAAAGATTTTATGAAATTTATAAATAAATAGAAACATTTTCAATAAGAATAGTAATCAAGTTTGTAAAATGTTACTCTGGACTGTTTAATTTTTCTCTCTCAAAATCTATTTTTTAATCAAATTTTTTTATTATTAGTTTGCCTGTGTTTGTATATTTTTAATTAAAAATATTGCTTTAAAAACTAAAATAAACTGTGATTTTACTTTAAAAAACCTTCAGAAAAAAAAGAAATAAATGACCTCAGCGTGGGGGGCAATATAAACAAAGGGCAAGTAATAAAAAAAACATATGAATATAAATAAAAAAAATTTTGAAAAGGGAGTTATTGAAGAAAAAAAGGCTTAGTGCATACTTAAGTAGTACTTTAAATCAACCCTAATAAATATTTTTAACTTCTTTTTATATGTATATAAAGTCGTGTATTTGTGTTTTTCCTAAAAACTGTAATACATTGGCTATTCATAAAAATCAACTTCTAAGATTACAAAAAAAAAGTTTTTCTTAATTATTTTTATATAAAAAAAACATATTTTGGCTATTTTAAATTTTAGCTTTTTGAAACTTGAGATTTGTTTTTTATTCGTGATTCACAAATATATATTTTTTTAATCTTTCGACCTTCCATTAATAATTAATTTTTGAACATTTGCAATAATAATATTAGTAATTATTTGAAAAATTCTATTAAAAAATTAAAATCGCAAGTACTTTTTTTTTTTTTATTTTTGTTAAGTATTTCAATATAGAAGCTCAAAAAATTCTACATTCTGAATGTTTTTTATTTATTTATTTATTTTTTTTTTTTTTTCGAGATATAATAAATTATATACTTGTATATGTTCTTTCGATCTTTTAATATATTTTAAAAGTAATTTGTAATTGATACAATAAATACCCATTTAAAATGAAAAAAAAAACAATTAACAATTTACATGGATATTTTATTCGGCTGAGAAATTTTTCAGTGTCTTTTTATTACATAGAAATACTTTTTTTTTTTTTTTTTTTGTTATGGATTACGATATTTGATTTTCTTAAGCTATAATAAATTGCTATGATAAATTGCTTTATAGTTTACTAATTTCTATTTAGTTTTCTTTATATTTTCCCTATGGTTTCCTTTATTTTCTTTTATTCTATGTTTTAAAATTGTTCTGTTGTATTAAACCTATGATATGATAAAATCATTAACCAGAATATAATAAGTATCGGATCATATTAAGTTTTCTATCGACTCGAATGATGAAATTTTATCCTGAGAATATTTTTTCTTGATTTTCTTGATATTATATTATTCAGAAATATTTTTCTTTAAATCATTTAGCTATAATTGATAATTTGTAAATCAATAATATTTCTAAATATTCACCTATATTTACATCAACTTTTGAAAAATAATACGGAAGGTGCCTCACATTTCCGTCACATATCTCTCTTCATTCTTTGCATATTTAAAATGTATTTCATACTTTATGGGTTCTATGCAGAATAGATAAATTTAAAATTCATGTTTAAGACTGATCAAAAGCTATCTTGGATGAATGGAATTAATATTAAATGAATAGGTTAAGAAGGCATCTCTTTCCATCTTTATTTTGTTATGATTTGTTGCATACCATAAAATATGTTATGAAACATTATTTTCACGAAATCAGCTTTAAATTTTTTGATACATCAATTTTTTTTTTTCTAATGCAGCTGGCAAACACAGACAGCTTGGTCTTAGATGCCTTAAGACAAGTGCTGCACAGACGTTACTCACTTTGCATTACCGAGGGGCACGTGTAACTTGAAGATAAGCCACGGACGCGGAGTAACAATGCCCCCGCAACGCTCCTTTAGACCGGTACTAACGGTTTAAAGTGGCTTACGAACCATTACAAAACATACATGGCATCGCTCGGACTCGAACCTGAAACATTTGGTACCAAGCGCCTAGAGCGTTAGCCACTCGGCCATCAGGCCTCTTAGTTAATTCATTTTTGTCAAATTTAAAAGTTGAAAATAAAAAAATTGTGGGCAAATTAACGCGCATGTTTAAAATATTTGTAATTTTAAACACAATTTTTTTTGTTTACATTAATTGTACATATATTTTGTGGAGAAGAAATGGTAATGTAATTCCATGTGTAATTAATTAAAGTCGTTGCAACAAACAACGATAACTTGATCAATTATTTCTACTTAGCCACTAAACCGGACTGACCATAAATCGGTTTGGAATGGAATTAAAAGTCAGAGATTGCAGGCATCTGGAGATTACTCGCGCAGTATACTGGATATTAACTACTAGATATTATCCTTACTAGATATTATCCTATTAGACCGGACCTACTTTTTTAAAGTGGGATTCCGAACCACTACAAACAACCATGGCACCGCCGGGACTCGAACCCGAAACCTGGGTACCAAGCGCCAGAGCGCTAGCCACCGGCCATTCAGGCCCTGGATACATCACTAAAGCTAATAACTTTGTGTGTTGTCGACAACACACCTACAGCAATTCAACATTACAGCTACTCAAATTACTGAATTTCGGATGAAATCTATCAGTGCATTGATCAAAGTCACTATTATATGATTAGCACTGAGTAATTTTGAAGTCATAGAAAATTTGTTCATTTAGCATCTTCTCTATTTTATAGAGATAAGTTTCAAGATATATAATCATTTAATATTGTGTATTCTCATGATTTCAAGTAACCATTTCATTTTTTTTTTTTTCCTATTTATTCATTTAAACATTCTAACATCTATTCATTGAATTCCTTTGAAAACCTTTTTTGTATTATACCTACATATTTATACATTATTGAATAAGTAAGAATGCATCCTTTGCATCTTAATTTATTTCGTTGTGCCTTTGTTACATACCATAAAATATGTTACTGAACTTTACTTTCATGAAATCAGATTTTGCATTTTTTATTATATGGAAAATTGTATGTAATGAAATTAAAGGAAAAATCCCTTAAAAAGCAATATTTTTATTCAATGTAAATTTTTGTATTTGCAAATTGTAACCATTCGTAATTGAAAAATGATTACAAAACTAACGGTAGATTATACTCATATGTAAATATTTTATGGTTTCTCTATCTAATACATCTGGACGCTGCAGTCAAACATTTCATCAAAATCGGTCCAGGCGTTTAGAAGTTCAGTGGACAAACACATATACAGAAGAATTATATATATATAAAGAAGATATATCGATTGCAGCGCCACCTACCGGCCCAGTTGTGAATCTAAACCACCCAGGGATCCAGCGAAATACACACATATAATTTCATCAAAATCGGTCCAGTCGTTTAGAGGAGTTCAGTGACAAACACATGTACAGAAGAATTATATATATATATACAAAGAGAGAGATAGAAATGAAGAATGAATATAAAATATTTTGCAAGTTAAATAAACATTCCTTAACGTAGTCACAACAATCTTCCAATCTTGTTCCATATGATAAATTCTCTCATAAAAAAATTGACTTAATGCCTTACCAACAACTATAAACCCAGTCAGCAAGTCTTTACTCAATAGGCTTAGGGAAAACCCAAACAGTTACGAAGTTTTTCATCTAATTAATATCGTTATCACGAAATCCACAATGGAGTTAGGAAAGGCAGGTTTCCCAAATACGAAAAAGCATTGGAACAAATAAACATTTAAACGCATTGGCCCATTAATAAACACGCTTGGATCTCGCCAAATGCCCAGAGACCACCGGTGTCATTTGAAAACGAGAGATTAGCCAAATATCACAATAATTTCAATCATTTAGATCATTACTAAAAATAGCTGCCGGTGTTATATGCTGTTTGATTGAAGGAAAATGAATGATATGGTTGGTTATGTGGTTACAGGCATAGATTCAAATGATATCCGAAAGAAGACATTGTAATAAAAATAACGTTTAATTTCCAAATATATTTTAAGAATGGACGAAATAAATAATTTTTACTGATTTCAGTTTTTTTATGTAAAGATATTTTGTTAAATAATGTGTTTTACATAATTATACACAATTTATTGATCTATACGCCTAAAAATCTAAGGAGCTCTTTGAATGTATTTCAGAAGATTGGTAACATTAAGATTAATTTCAAAAATAGTATATGAATTTCCATTATATCATCCATATCCAAAAATGATGCAAAAAATTTATAGAGTTATTGAAGAAAATTAGTTTTTTGTATTCATTTTATGTGAATTGTAGATGTTTCGTTAAAATTAGAGTTAAAATAATTCAATTTTGCTCAATTATTCATCTATTTATGAATAATGAATCATTGATTATTAATCTAACTATCTTTCGTTATCTCAATTCTTAATTATTAATCTAATTATTATCAATTAATCAAGATTATTAAATCAAAATAAAATATTAAAATTTATTTTTTTGTTGCATTTAATTTGGTTAGTTTGTTGTATAAATCTCTAAAAATATCACATCATTTTGTAACGTTGCTGACGTTGACTCCATGGTCGTCACCACCCATAATTAGACATATACAAAAGTGTGCATGTCCTAATTATATCCATACTACATCTATGATATTAATGAAAAGTTCTGTAATTTTTTTTAAAAGCAAAAAAATGATTACTATAATTAGTTTTATTTATATTTATATAGTTCAATATTGCCAAAAAATAAGTAAATAAAAATGCTTATATTTGTTTTTATATAAACTAAAATTTAAAATTAATTATTAATTACACCAATTTGAAATATTTTTTTTAAATAGATTTCTAAATTTACCTAAACAAATTATACTTAAAAACTGTTATTTCTTATCCCACTTGATAGGCACCTAGCCCACAAACACTGTACTTAAAAACTGTTCTGTATCGTGAGCTATTATTCCGGTTTTTTTTTTTATTATTATTTTTTAATGCAGTATGTATTTAAATCGTAATACGTACTCTATTATTGTTTTTCTTAGAGAAGAAAATCAATACAAGGATCCATTCAATATCTTTAACTCACAATCGAGTGTCTTCAATTTCACATCAGAATCTGATGATGGATCTGTTCGTACTTTCTTAGTAAGAATATGTATTAATGGTTAAAATTTTTGATAAACAAATTATGTGACATCACACTTTACATACACATCACTTAATTTATTCAACAACAACTGGAAGACCAAAAACCTAACTCTTAGTCAAGTCAAGTCGTTAAGTTCACATCAAAATCCGTTGATGGAACTATTATTAATTTCTTACTAAAAATATGTAACAACGATTAATGGTTAAGTGCATTTTGATAAACAAATTATGTAAAATCAGACTTAATATACACATCATTTATTTTATTCAACAACAACTGGCAGACCAATACCTAACTCTCAGTCAAATCAAGTTCATCAATTTTTACATCAAAATCTGTTGATGCATCTCTTCTTAATAAAAGATTAACGACAATTAATGGTTAAATGCATTTTGATAAACAAATTATATATTTGATATAACATTAAACTTAACATACGCAACACTTAGTTTATTCAACAATTAACAGACTTTCTTTTGACACGAAATTGTATGAAATATTGTTTATGTAACAAACCTTACCATAATAACATTGTGTTCCCATATTACAAAAACATCTAAATAGTATGCAGAAATGCCCCCTTGCAGCATATGATAACAGCTGATTTCACGAACATAAGTTTTTTTTTTTTTTTTTTTAAAGTTTGACAGTTTAATTTTTAAGCAAAGATTTCACCAACAAGTCAATTCAGAAAAAGAAAAGTCCAAGAGGAAAACTGCTTTCGACTGACTTCTTTCCGAAGTGAGATGACGGACATCTGGAAAACAATAAGTCATTTTTGTCTCTGTCTCCAGGTCCCTGCTGGGTACATTCCCCAAAGTTCGAACAAAGCTTGCAATAAGATATTATTCGCGGAGGAAGTTATCCGAGACCTTGTGTGAATCCCCCCCAGAATTGAAAGAGAAGAAGATGGTTTATTTGTTATTGACGGCTATTCTAAGCAATATCGTGGAAGTAAGAAGTGGAAAGGAAACGTCAGTGTCAATTAGTTTGAACAATAACTGTCAAAACCACTTCAGAGAAATGGTTCTCTATTTGTACGAAATCATCTGGATAGCTTTCTTCTTTTAACTATTTTTGCCATAGAATCTTTTATAATAAATTTGTTGTTTTTATTCTATTGAAAATGTGGTTTTAAAAATAGAAATTAAAAGTTATAAATAACGTGTGTGATATTTAATATGTATACCTAAAATTTAACCACAAAAATTGTATTGCATCTTAAACTATTACTTAAGTTTTCCGTTTCATCAAAAGATATATTTCTTTTTTAACAATTTTGTCTTTTATATTTATTTAGTCGGAGTATTTTATTGAAAAATATGACCTATTATAAACATTATTTTTCATTATTATTTTTAATTTCATTAAGGAAAGGTTTCTTTCTTTGACATAGAATAAGGCTTTTTTTTTGTCATAGAATCTGTTATAATAAATAATAAATTTATTGTTTTTATTCTATTGAAATATGGTTTTAAAAAATGAAGTTAAGTTATAAATAACGTGTGTGATATTAATATATATCTATATACCCAAAATATAACTACAAAGTTGAAGGATTGCATCTTTTAAAACTATTTCTGAAGGTTTTCCGTTTCAACAATAGCTATATTTTTTTTAACAATTAGTCTTTTTATAATAATTTAGTCGAAGTATTTTATTAAAAATATGATCTATTATAAAAATATTTTCCTTATTACTTCTTAATTTCATTAAGAAACGATTTCTTTCTTTTGACATATTTTCTGAAAATTTAAATTTTATTTTTTTTTTTTATATTATTAATATTTTTAATTTCTATCATTAAAATGATTTTAATAAAATTCAACTAAAATTTCACAGAAGTTACAATATGTAAGGCGAAAAGAGTTAATGATTCTTTAAATGTGTTCAATATTGTAAAGTCTAATTGTTTGTACGTGTAAATAAAGCTGTGAGTTCTCCAACCTGTGCTTGAAGTATTCTCAACCCAACTTCACACCCCTGTTACAATCTGGTTGCCCAACCTTGCACACTACAGATTCAGCTTTATGAGCAATCGGGAAATTCACGTATTTCTTGAATTTTAAAATGATACGTTGTATTTTTTACGAATTTTCTCTGATTACTCAAAAACACTGTTATCCCCATTCCTTTTGTTTATTCTTACCCATCAATTCCTAATTATATACGACTGTGTCCAAAAAGTGCTAATCAATTTTTCAATTTAAATGTACCGGACATATGGTATTTCAATTTTTTTCTTTTTTTTAGGTTGTTGGCACTGTCCTTGACATCTGTGTGAAATTTGACGTCGAAATATTCATTAGTGTTTGAGTTAAGTTTGGTTTTGTGAGATGCTAAAACTGATTCCGGCGATTTTGGAAATGTCTGAATAAATTGAGCAGAACTGGCATTCAATTTTGTTTGCGGAAACGTATAAAATGTTGCAGAGTTTATTCGGTGAGCATTCCGATAACGGAAAAAAAAAGTTTCGAAGTGGTATAAACAGTTGAAAAGAAAAGGCAGAGAACCATCAACCTCAACCGAAGCTCACATCCAGTTTGTGCTTGCAAACCGTCGATTTACATTAGAGGCCTTGCTGATGATATTGGAATTTCTTAAAGGATCGGTCAGTTCCATTTTTGTACAAAACGCGTCAAATCTCGATTGGTACCGAAAAACACTGAATGCGCCAGCTCACACTGCATTGATTCTTCGTGACTTTTCGCCAAATAAGACCCATATCGTTCAATAAACTACCGTATTTGGCACCGTGAGACTCTGGCTATTCCCTAAACTCAAACACTCACTCACAACACTGCCACCAAAGACAACTGTTTTGAGTCAATTGAAGAGATTCAACGTGAATCGGCGTACGCTTTGAAGCAAAAGGCCATCCCTGTGATAACTTTTTAGCATGCATTGAGGATTTGGCATGGTGCATTGTGTCGGGAGGGGATTGAAGGCGAGGAAATAAATTTGAAGAATAAATAGCAGTTATTGTGAAAATTGGTCTTAATTTAAGACAGTAGTATATATATATATATATATACCTCTCTCTCTCTCTCTCTCTATATATATATATATATATAAATTTAAATAATTTTTAATTAGAATGGATCTCATTCATTATTATTTGATTTTTAAAATACAAACTCACAAATCTTTTAAGTCCCAGCCCTGAATAGGGATTTTCTCGAAAAATAAAATGTGCATGTGCGAATTCAGAATTTGAAATGATGATCGAAACATCTAAGTTAAAACTGAAATTCGATCGTGTCTTCTCGTTAAAACTACTTTCGTTTTAATCGAATTCTAAATTTGCGAGTTGACCATTCATAATTAGCAGTCTAAAATGCAATTATAGAGCTGGAATATTTTGAACTTAAGCATCCCCTCATATTTCAATCTAATTTGTGGATGTCAGCGCTGTCAAACTGCATTTAAGCGCTCGTAAAGTTACTGAATATTCATCATTAGTAGTCTAAAAGTACATAACCAAATTACTCTTCTGGTTGGAGCCCTGTGACTCCAGTCTACGCTATAACCGTATCTTATTAACTGACGTTTTTAAACATAAATTTAAATTTGATTTTATACTTGTAAAAAGTTTTCTTTGGGCTAGTTAGTTTTTCGTTAAAAATAAGTAATAAAAATTCTTTTTTCTCCATAAAAGAGCAATACTAATTGCTATATTATTATATATTTAATAGAAAATTTTATTTCTTAAAATTTGATTTTTATTTAAAAATAATCTGAATAAAAGTCCTTTCAAATCATTTAAAAAGTTTTTCAGCAGGATTATTATATTTTTTATTAGATATTTGACTTATGAATATTAAATTGGAAACATAAGAATAGCAGAAAGTAATTTTAATTATATTGTGCATAAATCTTTTATATCTAGAACAGCAGCCTGATGACCATTTTTCCTAGCACTTCCTAGCCTTTTAGTACTACAGGCTTTCAGGTTCTTGGCGGTGGCATGGGATGCTTGTTTGTCCTGGTCTAATATGACTGATGGGTGTAGGACTGACAACCATATCTCAGTAAAAAGACAGCGTCAGGGAGTCATGCCAGACCTCTTACCTATGGGTGCTTCATCACAACAGATGCTACCCCTTTTCCTCCATCCATGAGACCACGTGAACTTCGTCTCTATTTGTTGCTGTGTACCAAGCGGAATAAGAAACAACAACACATTCAAATCTTTTATAGATAAGATTACTAGTTGGTCAGATATATTTACAGATTTTCTTTCAAGGTTATTTTCACTTCGTATCTAACATTTAAATTTCTGATAAAACTAAAATTTTCTTGGTTTAAAATTTGCAATCTCGATAATAGTGAGAAAAAAATTAACAAATTTCACTAAACTTTTAAATGATAATCATTAGTAAGATTTTGATAAACCAATATAAAAACCATATGGATATTTGTATTTAAATATAAATTAACGATTTAATATTCAGAACAGTAATAAATCATTAGTTAAATGCCGGAATTCCCGATAGTTACACGTCGGTAATCCCAGCGGACCGGAAACGATCGATTTGCACCAAAGGCCAATCAGATAACAAACTCCGTGGAGCACTGGTGCAGACAAGAGTTTGTGACAGAAACCTCGGTCCCAGAATACCCGAGTAATCCTAAACATTTTAGCACGGCTCTATTCCATTTCGGACGACGGAATCCAGCGACTCCTCTGCGGTCTTGGGAATATGGAGGGCTACTGTCCAAATTTATTGAGTTGGACAGTTTTACGACACGAGGGAAGAAGGGTGGATTTTGAAATGTGATTGGATAGAGGAGAAGACCACTGATGCCAATGTAGAAAGAGAGCTTCGGTACAGGCTTTGTTTCCAAATGGGTAAACCAGTCCTCAAGTGTTAATTCTCGACTTCATATAATTGCTAATAATGATATCTGGGTCTATTTGTTCAAAGCTTCCCGCAGTTATTATCTGGTATACTGCTCGAGTACTTCCAGATGCATGCAATCTCTGGACTTTAGTTCCATTTCAGACCGATTTATGGTTAGTCCGTTTAGCGGTAAAGTTGTAATAATTGATCGAGTTATCGTTGTTTGTTGCAGTGACTTTAATTAATTACACATGGAATTACATTACCATTTCTTTTCTTCACAAAATATGTACAACTAATTAAAACAAAAGAAAATATATTTAAAAATGCAAATACTTCAAATATACACACATAATTAGCCCACAATTTTAATTTTCAGCATTTGGGAATTTGATAAAAAATAATGTTTCTATTTTTTTAACTGAGGGGGCCTGGATGGCCTGATGGCCGAATGGCTAGCGCTCTGGCGGTCGGTACCAAATGTTTCGTGTTCGAGTCCTGACGATGCCATGGATGTTTGTAGTGGTTCGAATCCTCTTTAAAACCGTAGGTCGCGGTCTGATAGGATCGTACAGCGTAGTCTTGAGGTACAGTCCGTCTTTTGACCTCGTGGTTTCTCGCCAAAAGTGAAGATGAATATTACCCTTAGCCATGGATGTCGGCTGCGAAGAGATTCTTTGGACGTGATGTAAACTTTCCTTCACCAGGGTGATTAGCAACAATAACATATACTATTTTCTTTATCTACATATATATTAAAATATGTTCAGAACCTTTCATCCAAAACTTTTTATACAGATAGATATATTTCCAGATTTTTTTTTAAATAGTTATTTTTCGTTTTGTATCTAACATTTGAATTTGAGATGAAATTAAAATTTTTGTTCAACATTTGCAATAACAAGACACTAAACTCTTTAATGAAAATCATTAATATGATTGTGATCTATAAATAAAAACCATATGATCTATGAAGACTTTATGAACTATAAATAAAAGTAGATAGATATTTGCATTAAATTATAAATTAACGACCTAATATTCGGAAAAATAATAAATCATTATGTCAACTGCTGGATTCCCGATAGTTACACATCGGTAATCCCACAGGACCGGAAATCGCTCGATTTGCACCAAAGGCCAATTCAGATAACAAATCCGTGGAGCACTGGTGCCAGACAAGAGTTTGTGACATAAACCTTGGACCCAGAATACCTGAGTAATCCTAAACAATTTAGCGTGGCTCTATTCCATTTCTTGGCCACGGAATCTCCAGTGACTCCTCTGGTCTTGGGAATATGGAGAGCCACTGTCCGAATTTATTGCAGTTGGACAGTTTTACGAAACGAGGGAAGAGGGTGGATTTTGAAGTGTGATTGGAAAGAGAAGTGGACCACTGATGCCATGGCAGAAAGAGAGCTTCGAACAGGCTTTTGCCTCCAAATGGGTAAACCAGTCCTCAAGCGTTAATTCTCGACTTCCGATAATTGCTAATAATGATATCTGGGTCTTTTTGTTTAAGTGTTCTCGCAGTTAATATCCAGTATACCGCTCTAGTAATCTCCGGATGCAGGCAATCTCTGTGCTTTAGTTCCATTTCAAACCGATTTATGGTCAGTCTGGTTTAGAGGTTAGGTTGAAATAATTGATCGAGTTATCGTTGTTGCAGCGACTTTAATTATTTACACTTGGAATTACATTACCATTTATTCTCCACAAATTATGCATAATTAATATAAACAAAAAACATTTGTATTTAAAAATAAAAGTATTTTAAACATACTCGTTAATTTGCCCAAAAATTTAATTTTCAGTATTTGAGAGGTCGATAAAAATGAATTTCTATTTTTTTTTTAACTAAATGGGCTTGAGGGCCGAGTATCTAGTCCCCTGACGCTCGGTAAAAAATGTTTCGTGTTCGAGTCCCGGCGATGCCATGGATGTTTGTAGTGGTTCGAATCCTGTTTTACACCGTAGGTAGCGGTCTGATAGGATTGTAGAGCGTGGTCTTGAGGTACAGTCCGTCTTTGACCTCGTGGTTTCTCGCCAAAAGTGAAGCTGTATATTACCCTTAGGCATGGATGTCGGCTGCGAAGAGATTCTTTCGACGTGATGTAAACTTTCCTGCACCAGGGTGATTAGTAACAATGACATATACTATTTTCTTTATCTAAGTCTATATTAAAATATGTTTAGGGAACATTTCATCCAAAACTTTTTATACAGATAGATATATTTCCAGATTTTTTTAAATAGTTATTTTTCAAGTTTTTGTACCTAACATTTGAATTTAAGATGAAATTAAAAATGTTTGTTTAACATTTGCAGTGAATAAACAAATGACAATAAACTCTTGAATAAAAATCATTAATATGATTCTGATCTATAAAATAAAAACATATGATCTATAAATAAAAATCAGATAGATATTTGCATCAAAATATAAAATAATGATTTAATATTCAGAACACTAATAAATCATTAAGTCAACTGCCGAATACCCGATAGTTACACATTGGTAATCCCAGCGACCGAAAACGCCTGATTTGCACCAAAGGCAAATTCAGATAACAAATCCATGGAGCAGTGGTGCCAGACAAGAGTTTAGACATAAACCTCGGACCCAGAATATCCGAGTAATCCTAAACAATTTAGCGTGGCTCTATTCCATTTCGACCACGGAATCTCTCCAGTGACTCCTCCCTGGTCTTGGGAATATGGAGAGCCACTGTCCGAATTTATTGCAGTTGGACAGTTTTACGAGAGGAGGAAAGAGGGCTGGATTTTGAAGTGTGATTGATAGAGGAGAAGACCACTGATGCCATGGTAGAAAGAGAGCTTCGGTACAGGCTTGGTTTCTAAATGGGTAAACCAGTCCCTCAAGCGTTAATTCTCGACTTCGGATAATTGCTAATAATGATATCTAGGTCTCTTTGTTCAAGAGTTCCCGCAGTTGATATCTAGTATACTGCTCGAGTAATCTCCACATGCATGCAATTTCTAAGCTTTAATTCCATTTCACACCGATTTATGTTCAGTCCGTTTAACGATTAAGTTGAAATAATTGATGGAGCTATCGTTGTTTGTTGCAGGGACTTTAATTAATTACATATGGAATTACATTACCATTTCTTCTTAAGAAATTATGCACAATTAATATAAAGAAACAAATTATATTTAAAAATACTCATCAATTTGCCCACAATTTTAATTTTCAGCTTTTGGGAGTTTGACAAAAAATGAATTTCTCTATTTTCTTAACTAAGGAGCACTGATGGCTGAGTGGCTGGCGCCGTGGAACTCGGTACCACATTTTCTCGGGATTGGAGACCCTATGGTGCTATGGGTGTTTGTAGTTGTTCGGAATCCACTTTAAACTGTAAGTCATGGTCTTTTTTTAACCCTCATGTACACAAGATGATTGTAGAGCGAAAAACCAAACCAAACCAAAACTTCCATGAGATCACATGGGTTCTTCGATTTAGTCTAGATGTTGTTGTCTACTAAGTGGAATACGAAACAACAACACATTCAAATCTTTTTTGTAGAATATATTGTTAAATATATTTCCAGATTTTTTAAATGATTATTTGCGTTTCGTATATAACATTAAAATTTATGATAAAATTAAAAATTTTCAGTTTAACATTTACAATCACGATAATGTGGAAATATATAAACATATCACAACTAAAAGTTATGAATGAGAATCATTAACATGATTATGGTCTACAAATAAAAAGCCAGATAGATATTTGTATCAAAAATATCAATTAACGATTTAATATTGAGAAACAGTAATAAATCATTAAGTTAACAGCTGGATTCCCGATAGTTAAACATCGATAATCCCACCGAACAAGAAACCGCTCGATTTGCACCAAAGACCAATTCAGACAACAAATCCACGAAGCACCGGTGCAAAACAAGAGTTTGTCACATAAACATTGGACCCAAAATACCCAAGTAATCCTGAACATTTTAGCAGCTCTATTTCATTTCGGGCCACGGAATTCTCCAGTGACTAACTCTCTGGTCTTGGGAATGTGAGAGCCAATGTCCGAGTTTATTGAACAGTTTTACGAGATGAGGGAAGAAGGGTGGATTTTGAAGTGTGATTGGATAGAGGAGTGGACCACTGATGCCATAGTAGAAAGAGAGCTTGGAACAGGCTTTGTCTCCAAATGGGCAAAATAGTCCTCAAGCGTTAATTCTCGACCTCGGATAAATGCTAATAATGATATCTGGGCCTCTTTGTTCAAGAGTTCTCGCAGTTATTATCTAGTATACTGCTCGAGTAATCTCCAGATGAACGCAATCTCTGGACTTTTTAGTTCCATTTCAAATCAATTTATGGTTAGTTTGGTTTAGTGGTTAAGTTGAAATAATTGATCAAGTAATCGTTGTTTGTTGCAGGGACTTTAATTTATTATGCATGGAATTACATTACCATTTCTTTTCTTCACAAAATATGTACAATTAATATAAGCAAAAAAAATTATATTCCAAACTTCAAATATTTTAAACATACTGTTAATTTGTCCACAATTTTAATTTTCAGCATTTGGGAATTTGACAAAAATGAATTTCTATTTCTTTAATTAAGGGAGCCTGATGGTCGTGTGGGTTATATCTCTCCCTCTCATTAACACATGTTTCGGGTTCGTGTCTCGGCGGTGCAATGTATGTTTGTAGTGGGTTTGTTAATCCACTTTAAACCGTAGGTAACTAAGCTATAGGTCTAACTTGAGCGTTGCGGTGGTATTGTTACTCCGCGTCCGTAGCTTATCTTCAAGCTACACGGGATCTCCTGGATAGTTCTAAGTGAGTAACATCGGTGCAGCACTTTGCTTAGGCATCAAAGACAACTGTCTAAGTGTTTGCCTGCTGCATTAGAAAAGAAATTTCGTTTTATATTTAACATTTAAATTAATAATAGAATTTAAAATTTTCAGTTTAATACTTTGCAATCTTCATAATGCGAAAATAAATAAGCAAATGACACTAAAACTTATGAATGTGAATCATTAATATGATTGTGATCTATAAATAAATACCAAATAGATATTTCAATTAAAAATATAAATTAACGATTTAATATTCAGAACAGTAATAAATCATTGTTAACTGCCGGAATTCCCGATAGTTACACATCGGTAATCCCACCGACCGGAAACCGCTCGATTTGCACCAAATGCCAACCCAGATAACAAATATGTGGAGCACTGGTGCCAGACAAGAGTTTGTGACATAAAACCTTTGGACCCAGAATACCTGAGTAATCCCGAACATTTTAGCGAGGCTCTATTCCATTTTGCGCAACGGGAATCTCTCCAGTGACTCTCTCTGGTCTTGGGAATCTGGAGAGCCGCTGTCCGAATTTATTGCAGTTGGGCAATTTTACGAGATGAGGGAAGAGGGGTGGATTTTGAAGTGTGATTGGATAGAGGAGAAGACCACTGATGCCATGGCAGAAAGAGAGCTTGAACAGGCTTTGTTTCCAAATGGGTAAACCAGTCCTCAAGCGTTAATTCTCGACTTCCGATAATTGCTAATAATGATATCCGGGTCTTTTGTTTAAGTGTTCTCGCAGTTAATATCCAGTATACTGCTCTAGTAATCTCCGGATGCAGGCAATCTCTGTGATTTAGTTCCATTTCAAACCGATTTATGGTCAGTCTGGTTTAGAGGTTAGGTTGAAATAATTGATCGAGTTATCGTTGTTGCAGCGACTTTAATTATTTACACTTGAAATTACATTACCATTTATTCTCCACAAATTATGTATAATTAATATAAACAAAAAACATTTGTATTTAAAAATAAAAGTATTTTAAACATACTCTCGTTAATTTGCCCACAATTTTAATTTTCAGCATTTGAGAAGTTGATAAAAATGAATTTCTCTATTTTTTTAACTATGTTATTTGATGGCCGAGTATCTAGCCCTCTGATGCTCGGTAAAAAATGTTTCGTGTTCGAGTCCTGGCGATGCCATGGATGTTTGCAGTGGTTCGGAAGCCACTTTAAACCGTAGGTCGTGGTCGAATATGACCGTAGAGCGTTGTCTTGAGGTATAGTCCGTCTTCAGACCTCGTGGTACCTCGGTAAAAGTGAAGCTGCATATTACCCTTAGCCATTGACGTCGCCTGCGAAGAGGTTCTTTGACCGATGTAATCTTTCCTTTACCAGGGGGATTAGTAACAACAATATATACTATTTTCTTCATCTAAGTCTGTATTAAATATGTTTAAGAACATTTCATCCAAATCTTTTATATATACGATTAGGTAGATATATTTACAGTTTTTTTAAATAGTTATTCATTTGAATTTCTGATAAAATTAAAATGTTTGTTTAACATTTGCAGTAAATAAACAAATGACACTAAACCCTTGAATGAAAATCATTCATATGATTCTGACTATAAATAAAAACGATATGATCTATGAATACCTTATGATCTATCAATAAAAAATAGATAGATATTCGTATTAAAATATGAATTAACCATTTAATATTCAGAACACTAATAAATCATTAAGATAACTGCGGCATTCCCGATAGTTACACATCGGGAAATCCAGCGACAGGAAACCGCCCGATTTGCACAAAAGGCACCAGATAACAAATCCATGGAGCACTGGTGCCAGACAAGAGTTTGTGACAGAAACTGTGGACCCAGAATACCCGTAATCCCAAAATATTTTAGCGTGGCTCTATTCCATTTCGAAGAAGGGAATCTCTCCAGTGACTAACTCTCTGGTCCTGGGAATATGGAGAGCCACTGTCCGAATTTATTGGCGTTGGACAGCTTTTACGAGATGAGGGAAGAGGGTTGGATTTTGAAGTGTGATTGGATGGAGGAGTGGACCACTGATGCCATAGCAGAAAGAGAGCTTCGATACAGGCTTTGTTTCCAAATGGGTAAACCAGTCCTCAAGCGTTAATTCCCGACTTCAGATAACTGCTAATAATGATATCTGGGTCTCTTGTGCAAGAGTTCTCGCAGTTAATATGTAGTATACTGCTCGAGTAATCTCCGGATGCCTGCAATCTCTGTGCTTTAATTCCATTCCAAAACCGATTTATGGTCAGTCCGGTTTAGAGGTTAGGTTGAAATAATTGATCGAGTTATCTTTGTTGCAGCGACTTTAATTATTTACACTTGGAATTACATTACCATTTATTCTCCACAAATTATGTATAATTAATATAAACAAAAAACATTTGTATTTAAAAATAAAAATATTTTAAACATACTCGTTAATTTGCCCACAATTTTAATTTTCATCAATTGGGCAGAATTATTTGGGCATTTTTGACATTGAATCATTGGGGCAAGGGTGGGGCATTGGGTGGTTAGGTTGAAATAATTCATCAAGTTATTGTTGTTAGTTGCAGAGACTTTAATTAATTACACGTGGAATAACAATATCATTTTCTTCTTTAAAAAATATGTACAATTAATATAAACAAAAAAAAAAAAATTATATTCCAAAATTCAAATATTTAAACATGCTCGTTAATTTGACCACAATTTTAATTTTCAGCATTTGGTAATTTGACAAAAATTAATTTCTCTATTTTTTTTAACTAAGTGGGCTTGATGGTCGTGTGGCTATCTCTCTGCCGCTCATTAACACATGTTTTCGGGTTCGTGTCCCGGCGGTGCAATGTATGTTTGTAGTGGTTTGTTAATCCCCTTTAAACCGTAGGTAACTAAGCTATATATCTAACTTGAGCGTTGCGGTGGTATTGTTAATCCGCGTCCGTAGCTTATCTTCAAGCTACATAAACCTCCTGGGTAGTGCTAAGTGAGTAACGTCGACGCAACGCTTGCCTCAAGGCATGAAAAAGACAACTGTGTAAGTGTTTGCCAGCTGCAATAGAACAAAAAAAATATGTTCTATATTTAATATTTATATTTATGATAAAAATTATTTTTTTTTCCATTTAATATTTGCAATCTTCATAATGCGCAAATAAATAAACAAATGACACTAAATTTATGAATGATAATCATTAATATGATTTTTGATATACAAATAAAAACAGTTTAATATTTGTATTAAAATATAAATTAACGATTTAATATTCAGAACGCTAACAAATCATAAAAGTCAACTGCTGGATTCCCGATAGTTGCACATCGGAAATCCCAGCGGACCGGAAACCGCCCGATTTGCACCAAATGCCAATTCAGATCCCACACATTTTAGCGTGGCTCTATTCCATTTCGGGCCACGGAATCTCTCAGTGACTAACTCTCTGGTCCTGGGAATATGGAGAGTCACTGTCCGAATTTATTGGCGTTGGACAGCTTTACGAGATGAGGGAAGAGGGGTGGATTTTGAAGTGGGATTGCATAGAGGCGTGGACCACTGATGCCATAGTAGAAAAGAGAGCTTCGGTGCAGGCCTTTGTTCCATATGGGTAAACCAGACCTCAAGCCTTAATTCCCAACTTCGGATAATTGCTAATAATGATATCTGGGTCTCTTTTTTTCCAGAGTTCTCGCAGTTAATATCTAGTATACTGCTCGAGTAATCTCTACATGCATGCCATTTCTGGACTTTAATTCCATTCCAAATCGATTTATGGTTATTCCGGTTTAGTGGTTAAGTTGAAATAATTGATCGAGCTATCGTTATATGTTGCAGCGAGGGTAATTCATTAAACATATTACCACTCTTTTCCTTTTTTTTCTTTATAAAAATATATGCAATTAATATAAAAATTTATATTTAAAAATGCAAATATTTTAAATATAATTTTGCCAATAATTTTAATTTTCAGGTTTTGGCAAGTTGACAAAAAATTTCTCTATATTCTTAAGTAAGGTGGGTATTGTTATTTTGCGTCCGTAGCTTATCTTATAGCTACACGGATCTTTCTGGGTAGTTCTAAGTGAGTAACATCGGTGCAGCACTTTCCTTAGGGCATCAAAGACAACTGTCTAAGTGTTTGCCTGCTGCATTTTGAACAAAAAAATTTCGTTTTTTATATTTAACATTTAAATTTATAATAAAATTTAAAATTTTCAGTTTAATATTTTAAAAATCTTCATAATGCAGAAATAAATAAGCAAATGGCATTAAACTTTATGAATGTGAAGCATTAATATGATTGTGATCTATAAAATAAATACCAGTTGATATTTTAATTAAAATATAAATTAACGATTTAATATTCAGAACACTAATAAATCATTAAAGTTAACTGCGAGAATTCCAGATAGTTACACATCGGTAATCCCTGCGGACCGGAAACCGCCCGATTTGCACCAAAGGCCAATTCAGATAACAAATCTATGGAGCACTGGTGCCAAACAAGAGTTTAGACATAAATCTCGGTTAGAGCACCCGAGTAATCCTGAACATTTTAGAGCGGCTCTATTCCATTTCGGCCACGGAATTCCCCAGCGACTCCTCTCTGGTCTTGGGAATATGGAGAGCCAAATGTCCGAATTTATTGGCGTTGGACAGTTTTACGAGATGAGTGGAGAGGGGTGGATTTTGAAGTGTGATCGGATAGAGGAGTGGACCACTGATGTCATAGTAGAGAAAGAGAGCTTCGGTACAGGCTTTTGTTGCAAACGGGTAAACCATACCTCAAGCGTCAATTCTCGACTTCGGATAATTGCTGGCGATATTCTGTCTCTTTGTTCAAGAGTTCTCGAAGTTAATATCTAGTATACTGCTCGAGTAATCTCCAGATGAACAATCTCTGGACTTTAGTTCCATTTCAAATCAATTTATGGTTAGTTCGGTTTAGTGGTTAAGTTGAAATAATTGATCAAGTTATCGTTGTTTGTTGCAGGGACTTTAATTGATTATACATGGAATTACATTACCATTTCTTCTTCACCAAATATGTTTGTATATATATATTGTGTTTAAAATTACAAATATTTTAAAACATACCCGTTAATTTGCCCACAATTTTAATTTTCAACTTTTGGGAATTTGACAAAAATGAATTAACTAAGGGGGCCTGATGGCCGAATGGCTAACGCTCTAGGCACTTGTAACCAAATTTTCAGGTTCGAGTACGAGCGATGCCATGTATGTTTGTAATGGTTCGTAAGCCACTTTAAACAGTAGGTACCAGTCTAATAGAGCGTTGCGGGGGTATTGTTACTCCGCGTCCGTAGCTTATCTTCAATCTACAAGCACCTTCTGGGTAGTGCTAGGTGAGTAACGTTGGTGCAGCGCTTGCTTTAAAGGCATCAAAGACAATTATCTAAGTGTTTGCCAGCTGCATTAGAACAAAAAAAAAATTACATTTTATATTTAATATTTAAATTTATGATAAAATTAAAAATTTTATGTTTAACATTTGCAATCTCATAATAATGAGGAATTAAATAAACAAACTGCAAATTATACTTATGAATGAGTATCATTAATGTGATTGTGATCTATAAATAAAAGCCAGCTAGATATTTTAATTAAAATATAAAATAACGATTTAATATTCATAACACTAATAAATCATTAAGTCAACTACCGGATTCCCGATAGTTTACACATCGGTAATCCCACAGGACCGGAAACCGCTCGATTGGCACCAAGGCCAATTCAGATAACAAATACGTGGAGCACTGGTGCCAGACAAGAGTTTGTGACATAAACCTCGGACCCATAATACCCGAGAAATCCTGAACATTTCAGCGTGGCTCTATTCCATTTCGGGCCACGGAATCTCCAGTGACTAACTCCTGGTCTTGGGAATTTGGAGAGCCACTGTTCGAATTTATTAAGGTTGGACAGTTTTACGAGATGAGGGAAG
This sequence comes from Caerostris extrusa, assembly GCA_021605095.1. NCBI lineage: Eukaryota > Metazoa > Arthropoda > Arachnida > Araneae > Araneidae > Caerostris > Caerostris extrusa. Next base: position 15,103 of record BPLR01019578.1, on the reverse strand, counting down.
GGGGGACTTTGAAGTGTGATTGGATAGAGGAGTGGACCACTGATGCCATAGCAGAAAGAGGGCTTCGGTACAGGCCTTTGTTGCAAATGAGTAAACCAGTCCTCGAGCGTTAATTCTCGACTTCGGATAATTGATAATAATGATATCTGGCTCTCTTTGTTCAAGAGTTCTCGCAGTTCAAATCTAGTATACTGCTGAGTAATATCCAGTTGCATGCAATCTCTGGACTTTATTTCCATTTCAAACCGATTTATGGTCAGTCCGGTTTAGTGGTTAAGTTGAAATGATTGATCAAGTTATCGTTGTCTGTTGCAGCGACTTTAATTAATTACGCATAGAATTACATTACCATTTCTTCTCTTTTTTTCCTTCACAAAACATGTATAATTAATATAAAAGCAACATTATTTATTTTTAAACATACTCGTCAATTTCCCCACAATTTTAATTTTCCGCTTTTAGGTAGTAGACAGAACGGAATTTCTGTAGTTTCTTAACTAATTGCATATTTAATGTTTGTATCCCGCTATAGCAACATTAGCATACTTTATATTATGACTTTATTAATAAATGGTTATTTTTGTTTAATTAATAAATTCGTTTTATTAAATTTTAATATATTTGAATAGAACTTTTTCAAACCGATTATAATAATACATACTAGAGTATATGGTCGGTAGTAGTATGTCGGATTGTTTGTTTGTTTGTGCAGCTGGATCTGGGGTGTGGTCAAGTTGAGAATCTCGTTCAAGAACACAAAATTTTATTTTTACAAGCTCACAAGCACGAGCACGACACAGTATAATAATTAATATAAAACAGGTAACACATTTAAAGACATGTACTTATATTTAAGTGGAAGGATTCCATTTCTAGGCTAATAATAAAGTTACTCGGGTATACGCTGGATAGCGAAAATATCCTTCCCCTCTCCGGATGAAGGTCTGCAGGCCCATTTATGCACAGGATGGTACTAACTATATCTTCTCTCTCTGGGTGAGAAATTGTAAACACAACATCTCTGAGGCAGAACTCGGAATAAGAGATTGTAAACTAAATGTCTCTGAGGCAGCACTCGGGATGAGAGTGTTGCCTCAGAGAGTCTGTTTTGCTGCACGTGCTCTCGACGAGAGTCCCAATTGATGATTTCTTCTGAACGCCGAAATGGACGTGCTGGCAGTGTGTAGGAGGAAGCATGGTTTCGTAGGTGGAAACACGGTTTCAACACAAAATCTTCGTAGAAAATTTCTCGTGACTTCAATAATACTAAGCATATTTTCAAGTAGAGATTATTATTAAATTGAACGAAAGATTGCCTTATTTATCTAACGATATCCTCTTTGTTTTTTTATATTTTAAGGGTTTTCATTAGTGAATAGTTATAGAGAAAAGCAAGTTTCTTATCAAAACCGAGGAATTAATAAAAAAATAGCATTTAAAGTATTGCGATTACACGACTTGTGGCATAACGAGATAAGGGAAGCGTCAGGTTTGAATCAGTTATGGCCAGTGGCTAACGCTCTGACACTCGGTACCACAGATTTTGGGTTCGACTCCCGATAGTGCCATGGATGTTTGTAGTGGTTCGGAATCCACTTTAGGTCATAGCACCGTGCATGACTGCAGAGCGCCACATAGCTCAATCAGACTTCTCACCCACATCATTCCCAAACTGTAAAGGGGCAACTCAGCTCTAGGCACAATGATGTGGTGTGGTGTGGTGTAATAGTAGTACTGCTTATCGGGAATTGTTTGGGTTTTCTGTAATATAAGAGGAAAATGAGACTCCTTAAAGTCAATTCAAAATTCCTCGTCGATATATTTTTTCAAGACATACATCGGGGGATCAGGAAGTTCACATGAGGATTTATCTGTATGCCTAAAATTTATAAAAGAGTCGTTATAGGATGAAAATTTGAATCATGGCGTAAAAATAATTACTTTTCACCGATTTAACAGCTCGCAGATTAAAATTCCACAAGTAACTAATTTAAGCTCTAAATTAAATCGTAAAATGGTATGCTTTAATTAATTTGTATAAGCATTAAATGTAATTTATACATTAAAATTTAAAATTGATCAATCGATTTTTATGCTTTAATTACGTAATATTGAATCCAGTATCAAATTAACGACGCGAGTCAATTTATTACCAAAATTTAATTAATCTCTCATTACTTAAAATGTACCTAAATTGCATTTAAAGCTTAAGTGAAAATTAAATAATGTGGAAAACGTCTCAGCAGTATTGTGGGGTATAAGTTAAAAATATTTATTGTTAAGCAGTTTAAAACTTTAATGTTTAATATTGAAGATATCATTTATATTCAAAAAATTTTTAGTTTTTCTAGAGGAACTTAATATACATTAAATGTTTTACAGAATACTTGTAAATTAGTTTATTATGCACAAAAAGGATTATTTAGGAAAAAAATTAATTAATCTAAATACAGTCTTTTCAAATTTGACTACTTAAAAATTTTCTCTCGCTGTAGTATTTAGATTTTCTGACGCTCGATGGCACGCAATTGGCTTAGTTCTCTGGTCTTTGGTACCACAGGTTTAAGGTTCGAATCCTGGCGGCGGCCTGGATGTTTGTTGGTGATTCGTAATCCACGTTAAACTGTAGGTCTTGATCTAATTAGACCAAAGTGTGCAAAAAATTACTATAAAGCGACAAACTAAACCAAACCTCCAAGGGGAGAAGCAAAAGTTCATGTTATAAAAGATTTTACTGATTGGATATATATTCTACCAGCACTAGATCGTATTAGTATGCTGTAAAAAGAACCACTCGTCACAATGAGTTCTAATTTGAACTGATGATACTTGAAAAAGTGGGAAACGGTACGGTATCAAAAAAAAATTTTCCACCAATTTTTCCGCAATTTGGTATGATCCTGCGTGGTGATGGGTTTTCCACTCGCAGTTTCACAACTGTTGAATGACTTGGAAGTAATATTTTCCTTCAAAACACCGAAACAATCCATCACATTGAAGACAACAGTTGATTTAATGTGCAACTCATGCCAAAATGAGTTATGAATTGATTTAAAATATCATTGGCAGCCAAATTCACTTTCTTTATGCCACTTACAGCACCATCTATTAATACACTTTGGAGCTTTTTTGATGACGTACCGTTTCCACCTTCTTCAAGTATCTTCAGTTGAAATTTGAACTCATTATGAAGAGTGGTTCTTTTTTACAGGATTTTGAAAGTGGGACTTTAATTATATTCACTTTGCATTATATATTTTAATCGATAACTTAAAAATTATTTATTATTATCTGTGAAAAGTATAAATAGTATTTGAAGATTGAAATGTAATTTTTTTTTTTAAATTTCTGCCTCAAATACTTTTTCTTATCGACTTAAGAATAAAGGTTAAAGAAATACCACACTTCTATGAGATTTATTTATTCTTACGAACATTGAATGGATTTCAGGGTTGTGGTCGAAGCTCACATAATTCACAAAATCATGCCGATAATTCAATTTTTTTTTTTTTTTACCTTTTATTTTTTATTATCCGTATTTCGATTCTAAATCTACTATGCAGCCGTCATTCACTCAGAAAGTGAAGAAGAAAGAAAGAAAAAAAAAAAATGGCCCCAACAAATTATTCTTTTCCTGAAATGACGTCAAGTATACAACTAGCGCCACCTATTGGAAGGCAGCTAAGTCTTGTTTAGACTGATTCTCCATGCCAATCACGTTCGAAAATAATATTTTCCAAACCTTTTGGAGAAGATCGGATCCTTCAATTCCAAATCACGTCCACTCTCATTCAAAGAAATTTCCCACTTTTCGGTAAAAATCATTCTCCGAGTCAAGTCTGGAATTGCGTTTGTTGAGATTTTTTGTTTTCTACAATGTTGTTTTGCAAGTTGTTTTTATTTTTTCATTTAATATTTCAGAGTTGGAAATGTTTATTGAGAAAATTAAAGCAGCTGCAAAATCTGTTCACAATGGATGTTACATTTGAACACTGGCATTAAAAAATATTCCAATGCATACCGTTCATTTTCCCAAATTTGTGTTATTGTAGTTAAATTTCTTAATTTTTAGGATTAAAAGAAGTAAATAATAAATTAATATGATATTTTCTTATTAAAGATGCTTAGAAAATAAATAAATTCCTTATGAAGAATAGTATATATTTATCCAATTATGTATTTCTTCATTTACAATGTTTTTTTTACCGTTATATTTAAAGGAAGATTTAATTTGATAGACAGAAAATGATGCTGAATTTCTTGATGCTGGAAATGCGTTTGTTGAGATTTTTTGTTTTCCACAATGTTGTTCTTTGCAAGTTGTTCTATTATTTTGATTTAATGTTTTTGAGCTGGAAATGTTTATTGAGAAAATTAAAAGCAGCTGCAAAATCTGTTCACAACGGATGCTACATTTGAACACTGGCATTAAATAAAATATTTCAATTCTAAATGTTCCTTTTTTCCAAATTTTGTGTTGTTGTAGTTAAATTTTTAACGTAATTTTTAGAATCAAAAAAAAGTAAATAACGAATTAAAAATATTTTCTTTTTTTTTTTTTAAGGTTTTTTAGAAATTGTTGCTTAATTTGTAATGAAGAATAGTATATATTTATCAATTAAGTATTTCTTCATTTACAATGTTTTTTACCGTTATTTTTAAAGACAGAAAATGCATTTCTCGATGCTGGAATTGCTTTTGTAGATATTTTTTTTTTTGTTTTCCATAACGTTGTTTTGCAATTTGTTTTATTTATTGATTGATTTTAATGTTTTAGAGTTGGAAATATTTATTGAGAAATTAAATCTGCTATAAAAATCTGTTAACGACGGACGTTCTATTTGAACATTGGCATTAAATAAAATATTCCAATTCATACTGTTCATTTTTACAATTTTTTGTTATTGTAGTTAAATTTTTATTGTAATTTTTAGAATCAAAAGAAGTAAATAATAACTAATAAGATATTTTCTTATTAGGGTTGTTTAGAAATCAAATAAATAAAATCTGTTAAAGACAGATCTTCCATATGGACACTGGCATTAAATAAAATATTTCCATTCATACTGTTCATATTTCCAAATTTGTGTTATTGTAGTTAAAATTTTTATCTTAATTTTTAGAATCAAAATGTAAATAATAAATTAATAAGATATTTTCTTATTAGGGTTGCCTTATAAATTTGTTAAGAAGAATAGTATATATTTATCCAATTATGCATTTCTTCATTTACAATGGCTTTTTACAGTTATATTTAAAGAAAGATTTAATTTGACAGACAGAAAATGCGTTTCTGAATGATGGAATTGCGTTTGTAGAGATTTTTTGTTTTCCATAATGCTGTTTTGCAGATGTTTTTATTTTTTATTTAATGTTTGAGAATTGAAAATGTTTATTGAGAAATTAAATTGGCTGCAAAATCTGTTAACAACGGATGTTCCATTTGAATACTGGCATTAAATAAAATGTTCCAGTCCGTACTGTTCATTTTTCCAAATTTGTTTTATTATAGTTAAATTTTATCGTAATTTTTAGAGTCAAAATAAGTACATAATAAATTAATAAGATACTTTTTCTTATTATTATTGCTGAGAAATCAATTAAAATTGTTACTGAGAATCGTATATATATTTATCAAATTATGTATTTACTCATTTACAATGGTTACGAGGGTTGCTTAGAAATAAAATAAATTTGTTATGAAGATTTGTATACATTATTCTAATTATGTATTTATTTATTTACAATGGTTTTTTTTTTCTCGTTATATTTAAAGGAAGGTTTAATTTGATTGACAGAAAATGCGTCTAATATGTTTCTTGAATTATTTTTAGATATTTTTTTAAAAAATATTATTCCGTTATTTGTGTCTTCTTTCAGTTTTATATATTTATTTATTTTTTTAGTCAAACATTATTTTTAATGACACTAAGTCAGAATATTAAAGCCCCGTTTAATATTCAGTCACTGATTTCTTTATTAAACAAAATATTTAAATGCCCTGTTTATGTTTAGTTTATTTATATATTCAAGAATTGGGGCCTGAATGGCCGAGTGGCTAGTGCTCTGGCTCTCGGTACCACAGGTTTCGGGTTCGAGTCCCGGCGGTGCCCTGGATGTTTGTAGTGGTTCGGAATCCACTTTAAACCGTAGGTCCTGGTATAATATGAGCGTTGCGGGGGCATTGTTACTCCGCGTCCGTGGTTTATCTTCTAGTTACACGCGCCCCTTGGGTATTGCAAAGTGAGTAATGTTTGTGCAGCGCTTGCCTTAAGGCATCCAAGACCAAGCTGTCTAAGTGTTTTCCAGCTGCATTAAAAAGAAAAAAAATATATAGTCAAGAATTAGAAATAATTTAAAAGAAAAACTCTACCATCAAAATATTTTTCAGTGTTTTGAGTTTTGCTCATTTATTTTTGTATTGAAATTTACTGTACTTCGATAATTAAAATCATAATAAAAATTTTTAACATTGATTTAATTTAAATATTGGTTTCCTAGACATATTAGTCTAGAAAACTAATTAACTAACAAAAATTGACCAAAATTATTAAATTAAATTACCAAATATTAGATTAATCAGCCAAAATATTTAATTTCAATCAATGTTAAAAAAATTGTATTGTGATTTTAATTTAGTCAATGTTTTTATCTCGTGCTTTCCTGTAACCATTTAATCATTGAAAATATTTTTGAGTTTTAATTAACAATAAATCCCGCTTTATAACTGCATAAAAAAGACCATACAATTCAAAAATAAAAATTATTTTAATCAAGCATTTCTATTTAATAAAAATTAGTTCAGACCTAAAAATTAATTAAATTTCTTACGATTACATTAGTTAATTGCGATTTAAACCGATTTTACATGATATTACTGAAATAAATTTATTATTTTCAAAATGCTTCGGAGAATAATAGGTATGAGTTTAAATAGCTGGTGAATATTTAAATAAATATGATATTTTTTTCTTGAAAATATATTAAGCTTATCTACCATTTTATTAAAACCTTTAATGGTGAAATCCCTTTGGCTTGTGTATTATGGGATTTTACTCTTTATACTCTAAGCATTTTAAATTTCAATTAAGAATCAAAATAGTTGAAAAGTTTTCAACCTGTTCTTTTAAAAAATTATAAATAAGATAGGATTGAATGCAGTTTTAATAAACTTTAACTATTTCCCATTGAATAGTATATTTAAAATAAAGCAGCTTTATAATATTTAAGTATCTATACTACTGTAATATTTAGAGAAATATATGAAATAAGATTAGAGTAACGATGTTGCTTATTCTTAAGAATTCGCAAAAAATGAATTTAATTTAAAAAATGATAATAATTTTTGCTTTAGAAAATCAAATTGTCAATAATAAATTATATACAAACAGTTCAATTTTATTAATAATTTCAACTATTAGGTTATATGTGTATAAATGTTTTTGTAATTAATAACTTTAGAAATTAAAACTATATATATATATATATAGCGTACCTTCAAACTAAACCTTCAAATTGGTTCAGTTAATGGCATAATTTAAATAAAAATTAATATTTGTTATTAATATTAATAAAATAAACATTATTTTATTTTAATTAATTATAAACCATCATATTATTCTTTAAAAGAAAGGATTAAAAACATTGTTATGTTATTTTTATGTTATATGTGTATAAAATGTTTTTGTAATTAATAAATTTAGTAATTAAAACTATTATATATAGCGTACATTTCAAACTATTTACAAATATTACGATAGAAAAATGTATCATTTAGTAAAATTATTAAATTGCTTCAGTTATTGGCGTAATTTAATTAAAAAATTAATATTAATATTAATAAAAAAAATATAAATTATTTTATTTTAATTAATTATGTAGCATCATATTATTCTTTAAAAGAAAAGATTAGAAACATTTTTATGAAGCAATAATTAGTCAGTACAAATTTCAGAATAAGTCACAACTACAATTACAGAAATAACAGTAAGAGTAAACAAAAACAGTAACCCTTAATAATCATAAAAAGACTTGCAAGAAATTCTTTAAAGATTCGAAACAGCAACTCAATCGCAGAAGTAGGTTCGAACGATGACATAAAATTACGTTTTGGAAGAAGAAGAAGCAACAAAAAAAAAAGTGTTCAGACAATAGACCACGCTGAAAAAACTCGTAAACAAGTTGGAGAACTCCAAATTTCCCATGGGAAGAGGATGGTATTTCGACGAATGATTCTTTGGTCTCAATTGATCCTGCAGGAATTGTGCCGGGCACAGGTCTAGTGGGCTCTAAACAGTGGCATTTAAAGGGTTCGAGCAATGGATAACACAATTTTCTTTCTCTCCACTTATTAATCTACTTGAAGAAGGCTGGTGTGAAATATTGGATGTGTCTATATTATTTTGATTTTAGTTGTGACAGTTTAAATGTAGCCAATGTTTAATATTTTTAATAAATGTACATTTTTGAATTAATTAATCATTTAAAATTCATGCATGATCTGGAGGAAAACAAGTAACATAAAAAAATTCAATTCAATTCCTACTAAGGTCAACAAAGAAAATTTTTTATTTTAGTTACTTTTATTAAATAATTACAATTATTATAAATATGTATATACATATGACAGAATCACAATATTAAGTGTCAAAATAGAAAGAGAATTTCCTTGCAATTTTCCATTTTTTTTTCTATATATGGTGTTGACTATTTTTGTTGTTTGTTACTAATTAAATTTAATTAAAGAATTAATATTTGAAAAGCTGTATTAACATCAAGTGTCATCCGCTACAAGTTCGAAAAACATGTATTTGAATTTGAGTGGATGAATAAAAGTATTTTATGAACGATTGAAAATTTGAACAAGATATATAGAGGGAGTGTGTGAGCTAATAGAAGGAATTGACAAAATACAAAAGTTGATACAGTACGCCATCTGTAAATCGATTTGATCGTACAGGAATTGATGCGGCACAGGTCTAGAGACTCTAAACAGTAGCATTTAAAAGAGTTTTACCAGTGGATAAACAATTTTTATTTCTGTCTACTTATTAATCTACTTGAAGAAGGCTAGTGTGAAATATTGATATATCTATTTTATTTTTGATTTTAGTTGAGGCAACAGTTTAAAAAATATTCAATCTTTAATGTTTTTAATAAATTTTGATTTTGAATTATTTAATCATTTAAAAATTCACGCATTTATTGAAGGGGAAAAAATACAAAAAGTTGATACAGTACACCATCTGTAAATTGATTTGATCCTACAGAAATTGTGGGCGGGCACAGGTCCAGTGACTCTAAACAGTAGTATTTATAGAGTTCTAGCTTAACAGCCAGCTTAAAGTAAGCTTAAAAGACTGGCGCCATCTGGTGGTAATAAAGTTGTGATTGTGATAAAAAATAAGTTGTTTTTTTTTTAAATTTAAAAATGATTAATAAATTTTTCAAATAATTTTTGACTCTAAATTTTTTTGAAATGAAATATATAATTGATTAAAAATGACCTCCTAAATATTAAATTTTAAATTTATGCTGGAACATACATATATGCCATCCCTATTTATTTGATAGAAAGTTTGCATAAATGAAAATAACATTAAAAGCACAAGATAAACAGAAAATGTATTTAAAAAACAATTTTAGCAACACAAATGCATTTATATTTACTACTAATACTTTTCTTTTGTTTTTCCTAAATTTATTGAATGAAACCCCTCTTTTTGTCTGCCAGAAATAGAAACAGAATAAAAAAGTAGATTTCCTGAGTTAAAAGCCTTCCTCCTTTATTGTAGAAAGAATCATTCACTCCCTCGTGCCCGTAAACATAAAAAGCAGACCCGGGGACAAGATAGGAAGAAAGGAAGTAAATAAAAAATTGTGCTCACTTTGCTGGGTTTTATACAAACTTAAAGAACTAGTCCTGTATAAAAATGTTTAAGGCGTACAAGAGGGTCATCTAAAATAGAAAAATCCCCTAGGATCCGTGTACAGAATAAGTGTAAAAAAAATAAAAAAATAAAATAAAGGAAAGTTCTTTTTTTTATTTTGAGCCTTTTTTATCCTAACTTCAAAGATTAAAAGTGGAAAGTTGCTGGTTTTAGCTTTGAATCAAAATTGTCAAACCACGTTGCACTGTACTACAATGTTTTTCCGCAACAAATTGTTAAAGATTGTAATAAAGCATAAGTTCCGAATGTAAAAAGAAATATTTATTTCATTACTCTTATCCAAATGTTTCATTTTATTCCTCTTATCTTCCTCTTAAAATAAAATAAAATAAAATAAAATTTTATTTAAGCTGTTTTATTTTGAAGAAAGCTCTTTTTATTTATTTTAAGCTTGCATTTTTTTTTTTATTCTTACTTAAGATTAAAAGTTGAAAGTTGCTGGTTTTAGCGTTGAGTCAAAATTGTCAAAACAATTTTCGCATTTTTCAGGCAGAATTTCAATGACAATGAATTTTCATAACAAATTTAGAAATATTGTAATAAAGCATAAGCTCCGAATGTAAAAGAACTATTTATTTTATTTCTGTTATCCATTCCTCTTAATATGTAATATATTTTCTTATAAACAGAACTTTGCCATAATAGCGGACAATTGAATTTCAATAAAATACCCAAATTTGTCTCCTTGGGCGCTAAGATCAAGCCAAGAACTCCCTTTACTTATACATTTCGATTTTAAAACGGGAGTAACATTTTTGTATTTACCATTGGCTAACATTGCCATTACATTTCAAGCAAGCCTTCACCACCTGCTCATGGTAAATGAAGGAACTAAGCCAACAAATTTAACCTGTACATGCGCAATGTATCACATACGGTACCTTTTACATATTCAATCGCTGGGATTCAACTGTACAACTTCCCTTACTTTAAAAGTTCAGCAAGCTAACTATCCAATCCAAATAGACATATTAATAGCATAAGAAGTATCCAATAATACAGCTTTATGTAACTTATCATATTAAAAGCTTCCCTTAATGCTCATCAGAAAATTCCATCAATGTATATCTAATAATTAAAATATCATAAGATTGTATGCAATTACAAAAACCTAATTATATTAATCTATTATAGAATTATTAGAAAATGGAAGAATATTTTAATAAGTTATCATGAATGATGATTATTGGCATTTGTTAAAAAAATGATACTTGTGTACTTTATTAGTCCATGTAATGTACAAAATGTATTAGATAGGTATTAAATGTTAATGTCAAGCAAAAACTTTTTCAAATTTCCAAAAATCTATATATGAACGAAAATGAAAAATAATTGTAAAATTATATTACGTAGTTCTGATACTCAGTTACTGATAATTTTTTATTTTATTTTTGTACTTGGTTAAGCCCTCCTAAGTTTATATCAAAACAATTCTCCTTAGAAAAAGTTTTAAACAACTGAATTAATGCAAAAGAAAGCTTCAAGGTATTTGAGTAGTAATTATATTCTTCATCTGGCAGACCTGATCTCAAATTACTCCCTGTTAGTGCTCTTAGTGTCAGCTTTCGACGGTGGTCTGTCAAGTATCAGTTTGGCTCTTATTCAATTACAGAGCCGATCAGAGTGGTCCTCTAAAGTGGTGCTTCTATCAGGTTCGAGCCAGCAGCTCTTCAAGCAGCAGAGTTCCTCTCAATCCAAAGATATCGATGACACTCATTAACCTTCTGGGATACGGCTGTCGGATCCAAATAAACATACCGCTGCAGTGGATAGCGACCCACTGCGTAATAGAGGGAAACGAGGCCCACGACTTCCCAGCTATAAAAAGGGGTCTCTGTTTTACATCTGCATAACCAGGAGTTGGCCTATCAAAGTTCATTAATATGATAAAAGATTCAAGTGTTCCGTCTGAGATCTTGCCGCTAGAAAAGGACACAAGCACTAGTACGATCATCATAATATCCCTGAATGACCTGGAGAAAATCGGAAGTTGTCAGCTGATTTTATATGGTCACGATTGTCTCTTATAAGCGCCTTCACTGAAAAATAAACTGACTCCTGAACCTTTCTTCTGTCACCTGTGTAATAACCAGGAAGAAATGGGATATGCCTGCCCCATAGCGCTTCCTTGCCCTGCACTGACTCCTGTTCCTTACGAAAGAATTCATTGGTTGACTACCAGAGTCAAGTTGGTGGAGATTCACTGATGTCTTTTGTTTTTTTTCTTTTCAAAAATCTGATGCCCTGTAAGCTGCCGTTTGGGAGAAATACTTCTTCATTTATATTATGTATTATGGATTCAAAGATTTAATTCATACTATAGACACACAATAAATCTACCCACAAGTTTGCGAGAGCTCAATAATTCTTCAAAAAGTATTCATTCAAATCATTATAGAGAACCTTTTGAGGTTTCTGAATATTGATGATGAAAATCAAACAAGATGGCTTTTTTTATTTTGTAAATTTCAATTCAAGTGGTTTCTCGATTAACTGTTGTGAAGCATGATTAGACAAATTATCCCAAAAAATATATATTGATGCATTTAGATGTGTACTTATATAATAGTTCATTTTATATTTCCATTGTAATAATAATCAAATGGTTCTCCTTGTGTAAAATAATTTTACAGTATTTATATGGCAATGCAAAATGACGAAATATGTCTGAACGTCAGTTGGTATGCCGCAAAGGTCGAATTCCAGGCACGAGAGAGAGATGCATTTTAAAGATATATATCCTGTCTATATACAATTATTGAAATATTTACAAAGTTTAACTAAAAGGTGATAAAATACCATATTTAATATCGTGTAAAGCTAGTACTTACAAACTTTTGTTTGATACATACAAAATAAAATAAAGAAAAGTATTAATTTCAGTTCAAAAATTAACCTTATATCAAAGATCGCTTATTAACAACTTCACAACCATTTTAAAACTGATCAACTATTTGAACCCTAATTTATAATTTAATTGAATAGTAAGATTGATTTTACGTCATAAAATTTGGTATTTTCAAACAGTTAAATTGGCCATAACGAAAACATTTTTCTGTGTTAGAAGATCCACACATTAAAAATAATTTATATCTCTGGAGATAAATGAGATGTTAACATTGGGTGGAACAAGTTTAAACGAAAAACTAAGAAATCGTTATTTTTAATAGCTTTTTTGTAAAATTAAAAAACAACAACATTATTTAAACAGATTACAGAATTTAACTCTTCTTATTGTTTATATATACGATAAAATTTAAATTGATCAATTATCATTTTAAAAGTTATTCGAAACTACACAATTAGAGTTGGCTTTTTTTACCGTAAATGTAATGATTTTTCAAATTAACACTCTGTAGAAATCTCAAATAATTATTCCCACTTAAAAATACAAGTCTTTAAAAATCAATCTTTTAGTAACATTCCAATAATCGTTCTTAAATTTCTTGAAAAGCTCCATGAAAAAGATATCATTCATAAGAAAGGATTCGCGCAAATAATTGAGTATACAGTTTAAAACAACGAAACCAACTAAAAATAGCTATTAATTTCTCAAACAATCAGTTTTTAAATGTTTGCAGCAACTGAAAATTTGAACTACAGTGAAATAATTCAATTTCCCTCCTTATCTCAATCTCGAAAAATATTATTATACGATACAACTATTGTCACTATTCTGGAAATCGGAACATCAATTGGGTCAGAGTTACGTTTTATTGCTAAATTAATGATATTATTTAATCAACACCTCTCAGAACTAAATAAATAATTATTCTCACTTAAAATAGATATAAGAAATCTTCAAATTAATCTTTTAAAATATCAAATAGTTTAAAATTCCTGAACAGCCTCCCAAGGAAAAAAAGACATATCAGGCTGATTCAAAATACTGAAAAAGGGCTTTAAACAACGAAACCACGAAAAATAGCTATTAATTTCTGGGAATTGTTTAAAATGTTTGAAGCAACTGCAATGTAACTACTACAGTGAAATAATGGCGTTACTAATGGAAAAGTTTCCCAAAAGTCCCCAGCTGTCAATAAAGAAGGCAGTTGAAGGTATAATGAAAGAAGAGAGGAAGGAAGAGTGTTAATCTGTCATTGATGCCCTACTTCCCCCAAAGAATCACCTCCGGCTCTTAAGCCAACTGTTTATTATCTGTAGGCCCTGGAGAGCTTGCAGAGTTTAGAATTTATTTGACTATTTCTATTTTTCAGTTACTTGCTGTTGCTTTTTTATGATATTGAAAGAAATAAAAGATTTAAGTTAGCTTCGATGTTCTTAAATGGCTTGTGTTCTCGAATTACGTAGAACACATGCAGAACTGATATTTTATGTTCTTTTTTCAAAAAGTCGTTAGATTTTTCGAATAAAAATGCAATTAATCAAGTTCTGTAATAGATGGCTGGGTCTTTTCAATGTGTTGTACTTATATTACTAAGCGTGTTTATAAAAACTAAGAGTGGTTTTTTTTTTTTTGTGTGTGTGAGAATAAAAGACTTTAAATGTAAGCATTTTTAAAGTAAATTATATGTCAAATAAATTCATCAAATCAAAATGAATAACTCCAACAATCAAATAAATTAAGTAATATATTGTATAATTGTAATTAATTCGATTTAAAATTCAGTATACAAAAATAATACATTTTTGTAGCAATTTAGACTACATTTTTTTAATTTTTTTTACAAATATCATAATGTACTTCAATTTAGGAAATGCTGTCTTTCAATAAAATGTAAATTAAGGATGCCTGTATTGTTCAATTGATTATTGAAATTACATAATAATAAATGTAAACGTTTCTTTTAATTAAATATTATAAGGTACTTTTAATTATAATTAATTGGATTTAAAACATTCAGTATTACATAAATAATACATTTTTATAGCAATTTCAATATTTTTTTTTAATTTTCCCTGACATCACAATGTACTTCAATTTAGTAAATGCTGTCATTCAATAAAATGTAAAGAATTTAAAAATACCTGTACCAATTGTCTTTAAATTACATAAGTAAAAAATTTAAAAACAAATTATTTTTAATAAAAGCATTGTAATTGCTATAAAATACTAATTATTTATAGAAAAAAATGTTAAAAGAAATACTAATCCACTAACTATTTATTAATTTTGGCTTTTTCAAGTTTGA
>BPLR01019577.1:0-149014 GCA_021605095.1 Caerostris extrusa | reverse complement strand
GTTACGTATTGCTGTACATAACGAAGAAGAGTTCCTGCGGTACGCGTGTGTTACGGCCTCAACAGGTGGACTTAAATTAAATATTTGTAAACTAATTTAAACTAAGTTATTTTTACTTTCAATGAAAGGTTACTTCTAGTTATTTTATTTTAATGAAAGGCTCTTGCTACATTGCTGTACATCTGCTTTTCGTGTATAGGGGAAACTCTACCAGGCAGCCAATTTCTCGAAAAGGGGCGACTACATTCCTTCCGCCAAAAGTCATCATATCTCTTGCTTCTGAAAATGCAGTCTGTAATGATTATTATTAATTTGGGTGTTATCAAATTCTTTTCATTAGCATGAAAAGTTCTGTCTGAAAGTCTTAAGCGAAATCCAAAAATTTTTTTACTTTTAGTAAATATATAGTACTTTGTACTTTTGGTACTACATTTTTTGCACTACACTGTGTGTATCCAGTATTTGGATTTCTGTTTAATTTCCATTCTGTATAATTTCTTTCATACACACATTATAGTTTTTGCTCCTACCCACTGGTTCTCCACCACAACAGAAGCTGCATACCCTTTCCTTCCTTCCCTCCTTCCAAGGAACACACTGGTTCATGGACTTGATCTGATATTTGCTGTCGATCAAGTAGGATAAGAAGTAACATATACTTTTTGCACGTCTTTACAATTACGGTAACATTAGGTATTATTTTTTTCTTTCAATTACTGAGTTTGCATTTATTTAATTGAGCCAACAAAACTGGAAGACCTAATGTACAGCTAAGAGTTACTGAAACATTATGCAAAAATTAATATCTTCTTATTACAAAATGATTTTGACAATTCAGACTGATTCTGATTTTGTTTTAGTTCACAAATTTGGGCTGAAGGAGGATAATTAAAAAAAAATAGATTATTATCAACTGAAATGAAAACTCTATTATTTCTAATATATAAGTCTTAGTTTAATTTCTTTAATATTCAATAAATTGGATGAATCAACTTCTAATACCCATGCACATATTAATAACTTGAATATTATTTAAATACCATTATAACAATTATTTTTATAAAATTTATAAAACAGTTTATACAATTTATTAATGAATAATTTAGTTAAATGTATGGTTCAAGAACTGTTGGCTAGTTGCCAGAGTCATTCGGTTGCTTGTCATTTCCGACAGCAGTCAGAGTTATTTTTTCGCTGCTCAGACGAAATAATTTATTTCATTCCCCCTAGACAAATTAATACAAAATAACAAAGTTCACTGACGTTTTTTAACGCATTTGTCGATATAAAAAAATTAACAAATGTGTTTGATCAATCTTTCACAAATTATTATTTGTCGAAAACTGGTTTTTCCCCGATAAAAATATTGAATTCTAGTGAATTAGTATATTTTACATTATTTTAAAAGTTGTGTTTTAAACTTATGACTCATACTGTTCTGAAAAATAATCTATAAGTATGATGGTATAGTGCAAAATACAAGAAACTATACTATCAAACATTTGGAAAAACTATACTATCAAACATTTGGAAAACTATACTATACTACACTCATGTCCATAAATTAAGGATAATGAAGTTCAGGCAAAGAAAGAGACAGAAGCAAAACAAATTTGACTTATTTGAAAAGTCTATTTATTAAACAAAAGGCAAAAGAGCAAAAAAGATGCTATATGTTTGACATAATTAATAAAAATTGCGATTTTTACTCCCTGGAGCAAATTTCAAAAAAGAACCTATTTACAAAAAACAGTATAACATGGTTAGTATGATGGTTAATATGGAGTATGTCTCCCGGACGATGCAATACAGGCCTTACAACGCCTAGGCATGCTGAGTATCAAATTATCAATCTGATCTTGGGGAATATTACACCACTCATCAAGCAATGCACTCCGAAGTTCCGGTTGACAGGTGGGAGGGGGTTGATGGGCTGCAATTCGTCGGCCAAGCATATCCCACACATGCTCTATTGGATTCAAGTCCGGTAAATATGCTGGCCAATCCATACGGGTGATATCCTCCAATTGAAGGCATTCGTCTACAATGTTTGCACGGTGAGGACGGGCGTTGTCGTCCATAAACAGAAATTCAGCACCCATGGCGCCCCGAAACAAACGTACATGTTGTTCCAGAATGACACCCGATAGATGTGGCCTGTCATCGTTACACTCTGAACATGCAAGTCAGTTCTGGAACCAAAAATAATTCCTCCCCAAACGAGCCATCCTTGCACCACTGTAACGGTGTCGTTCAATGGTGTTCTCTTGGTGGTAACGGGTACCTGGCGCTCTCCATATGAAAGTCCGGCGAGAATCAGACTGCAAACTAAACCTGAACTCGTCGGAAAACATCACACAAGACCACTGTTGCGGTGTCCACAATGCATGCTCTCTACTCCAGGTTAATCGCAGGCGACAGTGAGTTGCGGTAAGTGGAACACATCTGACAGGCCTACGAGCATATAGACCAATGTGCCCTGAGCGTCTGTACACGGTCTGCCTTGAAACTGTCGTCCCGGTAGCTGAAGAGAGCTGACGAGACAGGTCTGATGCTGTGCTCCATCTGTTTCTTTTGGCAGTAACTGCTGCATACCGGCCCTCATTCGGCGTTGTAATTCAGGGGCGACCTGTGCTGCTGTAACATCTACTCACATTACCACCATCTTGGAATCGTTGCCAAAGCCTGGAGATGACACTCTGGGCGATTCCAAGTTCCCGGATACTTCCAGCTGGGTATGTCCACATTCAGTCGTCCGATAATTCTACCACGTAAAAAATCATCAAATGCTTCCTTTGTGCCATAACTATGCGGTTATTGCACCGAAAGGCTTTTAAAGCGCTTGTGAACAATTTTATTTCTTTGCCACCATTCCTTATATACCCCTCTCTTACACTCTCGTCATTGTGACGTACTATCCGCGCCATCTGGTGGTTTCCTGTAATTTGCATATTCTTCTTCAAGATGTGTGTGATAATTGTACAAGTGAAATTTTTATTTTAGGAGTTCAATTTCTGTGTGATTCTGAATTATCAATTTATGGACATGAGTGTATTAAACATTTGGAAAAACATTTGTTTGGGTAACATATTTGTTTGGTTATAGTTTCAAGTTCACAGGTTAAAGTAATTGTGATGAGAGCTATTTAAATCTGAAATAGGAGTACATCAATAATCATTGTAATCTCTATGATTTTAAATGCATATATGTAAACGCGCATGCATTGGGCCGTACAGGTGGCGTTTATGGGATGGAGTATTTTATGGGATGGAGTTCTATACCTGTTGCATTTAGACAGCCTATACACGAACGAACTGCTGGCTGTAGATAAAACTGGATTTGTCTTCCAATTAAGTCCCATAGGTCTCATTTCTGGTGACATCCCAGATCAAGACGGCAGGTCGACACTTTTTAGAAAATGTTAGGGACAGAAAACGTTAGGAAACGAACGATATCGCGTTGGAAAACATCTGCTATAATAGTGATAAAAAATGGCAGAACAGCCTGTTTAATCACCAATCTGACGTTCAAGGGACAGGGATAGCAGCAAGAGTGTTCCTGCTGTCGTAGGAATTGCTACAGATCAGTCTTTTAGTGTAGATCTTGTGTGTCTACGACGGTGATAGATTAGCTACAAGCATTCACTTGGCCTCCATCTAACCACCTTAAAATCATCACTGTTAACTTAATTTTCATCTGAGAATACAACAGATCTCTACTCCATCCTCCAATGAACGAAGTCGAAGTTGATGGGGATTGGATTTTAGTGACATGAACGCTATAGTGTCCGTGATGTCCTTTAAGTAAGTAATCGATTTTTTCATTGTTCGCCATGTGACTCTCGTGCTAACAAATGCTGAATTACTGATAGTACAATGCACTACAGTTATGCTACAAATATTGAAGTTGTCCCTCTTAGTAGAGACTAGTGTCAGCAGACTCCAGGTTTTCTTAAAACCGTACCTTCTCATCACCAGTGCTGCAAACAATTATGCACAGTATGTACATGTCTGCCAAGTTTTTCTGCAATATAGGGAAAAAGAAAAATCCATCTTCTTGCAACCAGATCAAATTCTGAGCCTCATTTAAATTCTGTAAGATGCTCATATCGCCTTTTAGTCTTTTAAAAGACCTTCCTGACTCAAATCGAGCTTACAACCCCAATTCGAAATATAAATAACGCTTATGTAGCTTACATTATTTAAAGCAAACGTGATTTTTATGGTCATAATGGCTCCACTAACATCGCTTTTATTCATCTAATTAGAAATTTGAATGGATGTCATCTTTCAGATGTGCCAACAAAATTTCGTTATTGCCTGGAAGAAATAGTGTATTTGAATGACAGAGATTTGTTGTCTACTGATGAATTGTTATTACATGCCTTGAGCCAAACAAATTTCTTGGCGTAGTTGCATAAATTACATCAGTTTTTTGTGTACACATTTGTTCTGTGCAAATTGTAATTAAAAAAAGATAATGAACTTTACGCTGAATTAAATTTTATTGATGACATTATTGTTCAAATCAGTTCCATTCGCATAGATTCAGAAATTGAATATTAAAAATTATTTTATTTCTGTTAGTGATCTAACTCAAAAACTTAATTTTGAAATAAAAAAACCCCAAGAATTACCTTAGAGAAACATCAACCTATTCGATTGAAGAATTTTTCTGAAAAATGATATATATATGTTCCGGTGAATGTGATTAATCGGTTATTATACATAATCATCGGTAATTATGCATAATTACCGGATTAATCACATTTACCGTAACATATATAGCATTTTTAGATCAATTGTTGAGCCTATTAAAAGAGAGGTTTATTAATCAGAAAACTATATTGCAAAAATTTGATGTACTTTTTTCAAGTAACGATACATTAGAAGTTACAAAGTTATATAATTGATGATTATGCGTAATCATCGAATTAATCCGCCGGGGTTTATACATAATAACAGTTATATGCCGCCGGTGATTATGCATAATCATCCGATTAATCACATTTACAGTAACAAATATAAAATTTTTATATCAATTGTTGAGCTTATTAAAAGAGAGATTTATTAATCACAAAAATATCACAAAATAATGCACTTTTCCCAAGTAGCGATAAATGGGCAGAAACAAAGTTACATAACTTTATAGATTTGTGTAAATTTTGTAATATTTCTAACTAGCATCTCCATTTTATTAGAAAGTGAATCAAAATTGGGGATCCAAAAAGTTTCCGGCAATATGCCTTGAAAGTATTAGGCGAATGCAACAATATATATATATATATATTTCTTATTAAAAATATTTGCCACTCTATCAGTTACAACGTACCTGAATGAAAGATCTTTTTCAACTTTACAAAGACTGAAAATCTATTCGAGAAACACAGTAGGACAAGAACGTCTAAATGGTTTAGCTTTTATTAAATTGAAGTTCAGCTTATTAGGTTAGGTTTTTTTATTTATTTATTTGGTTTAGCTTTATTAAATTGATTGAAGAGATATTGAAGTTCACAAAAACGATGTAATCAATGAACTGACAAAAAAGTAAAAAGATGTTGAATTCTAAATTATAGCTTTTTGTAGTTTTTTTTAGAAATTTAATTATAATTTTAGTGCAGCACTTTTAGTTTTAATGTCCTTTCTATATGTATTTGAATACAAATTAGTACAATGTTGTTATTGCTTATCCCCTAATTTAAACCCCTAAATAAGGTCCAAAAGACCATGTCTCATTAATAAATCAAAAGCAATCTCTCCTCATTCAATAAGTGTCTCACAGAGGCACCAATACAATCAATGAGAGGGATAAGCTATGCTGAGTAGTAGCAATAGGCATAAGTCTTCAGATTTCCTTTGAAGGTTAAACTCCTTATGCGGCCAGTTCTCAGCCTAGATAAAGTAGCCTATGCAAATATTGGGCAAGTGTACTGCAAGGACAATCCAGGGTACATGGCTACATACTAGTCATGTTTGGGTGGAATTTTCCAAGCGGTATTTACTTTGGGCAGAAATAGGAAATGTACCTCAGAAGCTTGTAGATCGGATGAAGTAGCAGTTCGAAGTTCTCTACCCCCTCTGGCAAGCAGATCAGCAACTGCGTCTCCTTATATACCCACATGGGAGGGTACATATTGCAAATGCACAGGGCCGCAGTACAATGTAAAAATAATTAATAATTAGTATTTTGACACTAGATATACTTCCTATTATAGTTTAGTATGAAAACTTTTCTATGAACTTTTAAAGGGTCAGAATTTATTTTGTTAAGCCTCTCCCAAGCAAAGTCCACGTTGGACACTTGTCTGATGAAGTTGGACACTTGGCTTGAACACTAGTATACCAGTAAATCAAGATCGGTGATAGTAACAAAGTAGTCTTATTAGATACAGCCAATCATGGTTCGGGAAATAAATGCAAATCCAGCCTATCGGCTACACAATTTTAACAGAGTGGCAATAATATTGTGGAATATCTGCAAGTCCAAGCTAGAAGTCATCGCCGAATGGCAATGAAGGAATTCTTCATTGGGGGTAAAAATCGAATTTCATCGGCCAAATACATAAAAATGCTTTTACAATGTGATACATATTTGTAATTAAAAGGAAATATAATAAATTTTGAGCTAATGGTTTCGAAATCGTCTGGAGATATTCGAAAAAGAATTTTTAAACGAGAATATATTCTATTCGTGGAACATGATGATGGAGTGGTATTAGTGGTGGTGGAGAGGAGGGTGCACATCATGATTTGATGTAAGTTGTTGATAGCAATATGGAACAATAAATATATAAATACATTTTTAAAAACAATTAAAATATTCAGTCGTTTAAAATATTTAGTTTGCAGAGAGACTCAAACTCTCAGGGTAAGAGACCCAAGCATACTAACTACAATAAAATGGATTGTGGTTGCTTTACAATTATTAAAATGTCTCCTGAGTGATCAGTTTTAAATACAATAGATAAACAGAATTCAAAAATATAAAATTTCTGTGATTAATAGGTCATTATGCATAATCATTGATTAATCCAACTGTGATTATGCATAATCACAGTTATATGTTGTCATTGATTATACATAATCACTGGTATTTATGCATAATCACTCAATTAATCATATATACCGTAACATATATACCATTTTTAGGTTGAGTTTTGTTTGTTGAGCCTATCAAAAGAGACTTTTATTATTCCAAAAACTATAGGCTATGAAATGAGGGAGAGATTTCGTTTGATTTATTAATACGGCATGGTCTTTTGGACCTGGTTTAAGAGCCTAAACCAGTGGGATAAGCAAAAACTGTTATAAATAGAATCTATAAGGCATCTGCAATGAACTGTGAATGAAAAATGGAACTAAATAAAATCCAGAAATTACCAAACATTTGTTCGAGTCTATACTAAAATGATTAAAATGTGTTCACGGACATTTAATCAAATATTAAGAAATGTTTAAGAAGCAGATGTGGAATTTTATATTTAAAAATAATTTATTTTAAATAATTAAAAAAAAATATATAAATAAATGAAAAATATTTTAAAGCTAAATAGTTTAAAATCTGAATATAGAATATTAATTTGTATACACGGCAAGTGTATGCGTAAAGTTTTGGAAGACATTGTATAAATCTTTAATTCATATTAGAGAATTTTTGGCAGAATAGTTTTCTTATTCATTCTTTCATTTATTATTAATATTATTATGTAACTGTTCTTACAAAATAACCATTGAAATGTTAATTGTTTTGAAATAAATAAATTAATTAATAAAGTTTTATATTTTGAAAATGAAAATGAATATAATTTCACTGGCATGGGATTTGCTATAAGAATAATAAATGTCATATTTATGAAATTACATATTTTTTTTTTTTAATATTGTGATTTAAAAATGTAAAAATAAGCAATTTATCTGATAAATATATGCGTAGATGTAAATTTAAGAGTTATTTTAAATCAATTTCATTTAAATTCGCACATCGTCAGTAGAGATAGCGAAAAATGGAGATAGTATTTATTTACATCCTCCATATTTTATCAGCTCTATTGGAAACAATAATTTGCATTTCCTTCGATATCGCTCGAGATACTAGATAGAATTTTTTCACGTTTCTGTCTGGTTCTTTTTTCTCTCACAATTTCAATACTTCGACGTCATTGAAATTTATCTAGCGTACGTGTTTATGGATGGTAACTTGTTGAAATCTGATTAAATGTGCAATCGTAAAAAAAAAAGGCCTTTTTCACAATTTTCAAGTGTTGTTCTACGATTTATCTTTGTATGCTTATGTAATGCGTGTTAATATAGAAAAAAACTGTCTTTTTGAGTTGAATGTTCTTTTTTAATAATTTTCCAACTTCTCTATCTTCTTTTTAATCTTATTATTATTCTAATTTGATAAATAATTGATCCTTCCGTATATGGGCCTAGGAGACTCTGAGATAACGCGAGACGTTTATTGACAATCTTCCTCATTCTAATAATTTCCTCAACTTTCAAATGAACAAGGTGTGGGCTTGAAAATGGTATCTATATTAAAACAGTCTGAAGAAAGCAATTAAAATTTGACCATAAAGTCTCAAACTACAAAGGATCAAAGAACTCTTTTTATCAAAAGCCTCTTTTGATAAATTAAATTTCTTATATATCAATAAAATATATCGTTTCAAAAGGCAAATACTTAAGGATAGATCTACAACGGTTTTAAGAAGAAGAGTTTCAGGTTCATGGGAACACTTTAATTTTTATTTACAAGCATTATATACACAGTCCAGTCACATTAATGTGACCTCCATCTACTTTCGACGTCAACGTGAAATAACCAATCACAAAAGGCAGGTGGCAGCACATTGCAGGAGTGAATATAAAGGATGTCGTAGGGCATCAGTAAACATTTCAATCGTTGGCGTAATGCAGAGAAAAGTAGCGATTTATCCGACGTCCAAAAAGGGCATGGTTATTGGCTTTCGGGCCAAGAATGGAAGCATTTCGAAACGGCTAATTTTGTGAACTGTTCGCGTGCCACCGTGGTAAACGTGGTATACCATGCAGGGCAAAATGACACTATCCAAAATCAACGGCGTGGCACATGTGGTGCACCACGGGCTATAGATGACAGAGGCGAGCGAAGGCTACGGAGATGCGTTCGGGTGAATAGACGAAGCTGTTGAGCAACTGACCGCCCAGATGAACCAAGAGGCACCGAGAGTGTATCCTCAACAACGGTTCAGCGAACGTTGCTGCGCATGGGCCTCCGCAGTAGACGCCTGGTTAATGCACCTATGCTGACTGCTGATCATCGGCGACGAACGCTGGAATTTGCACGCCAATACCGAAACTGGACGACCACAGAGTGGCGACAGGTGGCTTTTCCCGATAAATCACGTTTTATGCTCCATCGGACAGATGGACGTTAGCGTATACGGCGTGAAACGTCTGAAAGCAAACACCCTACAACAATTGCCGGAAGAGTCCAAGCTGGAGGAGAGAGCATTATGGTTTGGGGAATGTTTTCCTGGCATTCACTGGGTGCACTCATCATTGTGGAAGGCACTATGGATCAGCACAAGTACGCATCTGTCTTTGCGAACTATGTCCACACCTACTTGCGAATCATTTTTGCTCAAGATTATGGCATCTACCAGCAGGACAATGCGATGTGTCATACGGCTCGCAGTGTATGTGCGTGGTTTTGAAGAGCACCAGAATGAGTTTACCGCACTTCCCTGGTCAGCAAACTCACCGGATTT
Organism: Caerostris extrusa; assembly: GCA_021605095.1. Taxonomy (NCBI): domain Eukaryota; kingdom Metazoa; phylum Arthropoda; class Arachnida; order Araneae; family Araneidae; genus Caerostris; species Caerostris extrusa. The sequence continues at coordinate 139,263 of BPLR01019577.1, read as the reverse complement.
AAACCCAATCGAGAATCTGTAGGACCATCTCGATCGTGTAGTTCGCGTCATGGATCCTCAACCGCGTAATCTTGCGCAGCTGGCCACGGCACTGGAGTCGGCATGGCTCAACATCCCAGTGAACACCTTCAGAAACGTAATTACAGCCTGAGTAAAAACTTTAAGGCCAGTAAAATTTTTTGAGAAAATGCAAAATGAAATAAAAAGAGATTCAAATAATATTAATTATTAAAGTTCATTGATAAGAAATAAATGTTGTAAACATAATTTGTAAATACATAATTATGAGAAACATGTGGTTATTTACAAAGTTAGTATTTCTGCCTGAGTAAAAACTTTAAGGCCACCAGTCATTTTTTAAAAATAAATATAATATAATCGTGAAATTACCATTGCAACTACTAGCTTGTGGCAACGCTGCAACTTTCATATTTGTCATACGTTTCTTCGAAGTATTGATGATCTTTGTGAAGATGGCGAAGGGTAAGAAGTTAATTGATCGTGAAAGAGGACGGATCGAAGCTTTGTGTTAAACAGGAATGAGTAGTCGTGCTATTGCGATGAAGATAGGAAGATCAAAGACTGTAGTCAACAATTTTTTTTAAATTGAAAGACAATTGTGGTAAAAAGAATACTGGGGGAAGACCTAAAGCTTTGTCCTCGCGTGATGAAAGAAGAGTTTGCCAATTTGCATCTACTGAAAAGTACTCAACCAGGAAACTGATTCCGACGACAGGTTAAAAGTTTGTCAAAAAACGATTTATAACACAATTAGAAGGTCTGGAAGGCACACTTATACAACAAAATTGACTAAGCCTCAGTTACTGCAGAGACACAAAATAGAGCGTTTGAACTTTGGCCAGAAAGTCATGACCTGGGACAACCAATGGATAGAAATTATTTTTTCTGACGAAAAAAAAAAATGGAATTTGATGGACCAGATGGCTGGAATTTCTACTGGCATGATATAAGAAATGAAAAAGAAATATTCTCGAAGCGCCAATTAGGTGGAGGGTCTGTCATGACTTGGGGCTGTTTTTCTTACAATGGTGCGGGCTCAATTGCATTCGTTTCAGGTAGAATGAATTCACAAGGATACCAAAATGTCCTAACAAATCATCTTTTGCCAAATGCTGAATGTCTTGCTGGAGAAAATTGGAAATATCAGCAAGACAATGCACCGATCCATTCGAGTAAGAGCACAAAAAATTGGTTCCAAGTCAACAATGTTGAAACTGTGAAATGGCCAGCTAGATCACCTGACCTCAACCCAATCGAGAATCTTTGAACTGACTTAGCAAGAAGAGTTTGTGCAAATGGAAGATATTTTACATCAACAACAGAGCTGAAATCTACTGTCGAAGATGAATGGTATAAAACCGAACCCACCCTTTGTCAAAAACTCGTTTCATCCATGAAAACAAGAATATTTGAAGTAATTCGAAGTAATGGCTTCTACACAACCTTCTAAGAATTTGTAATTTTTTTCTTATATGTTATTTTCTATGTTGGCCTTAAAGTTTTTACTCAGGCTCAAATATTCATCTGTGTGTTCTGTAATATTTTCTAATAATAAATTTAATTTTTTTTTAATTTTTCTATTTTTTTTTTTACTTTTATTTAAGCTCAATAATTATCAATCAAATGGTATTTTAATTCTTCAGTTTAAATGTTTCCATTTTCTCAAAAATGTTAACTGGCCTTAAAGTTTTTACTCAGACTGTAACTCTCTTCCTGCACGTCTCGCAGCGGTCCGCTCTGTCAAAGGTGGTTATTCTGGCTTTTGACAGGTGGTCACATTAATGTGACTGGACTGTATATATATATATATATACACAAATACAGAACTCTGGGAAAGTCTGTTTCTGGAGTCTGTATCAAAATCTCATATCTGGAGTCTACGACGAATCTACACACGTAGTCTATAGCAAACCGTAATTATCACACGGCGTGATACACGGAAACACAAGGGGCTCACTTTGGAAACAGGCGGAAACTCCGGCCTATTTTGTCACTTGAGAGAAAAATAGAAAAACAACACTCTTTTGTCGACACATTGCAAAACTCTCTTCTTTCTTCTCCAAAAGCTCCCCTTTGAGAAAATCCGTCCAGAGGAGTAGGGGGTCAGCTTCCAACACTCCTCATTGGAGTAGACATTTCTCAGTTCATGTTCTATCCCCAATCAAGATGGGCACCTCGTGTAGTCCATATTCAATCTGTAGTTGTTCGACCTGTGAAGGTCGCACAGACAATCGCTAATTTCCTGAGTCTCATTATGCATGGCACTGAATATCTGCTATCAGATTTGAGTGACAGGTTGTTCTCATTAGTACAAAAACACTCATTTCATGTAATATAACTCCCAACATTTCTTGTCTCCTGTCAAATTTGAGTGATGAGTTGTTTATATGCACTTTTAAAGAATATACATTCCTCTCTCTTGGGAATGAATTGCCATAACTCCTTCCATGGGAAAAAAAATGCTACAATGCTACAATATATATATATATATATATATATATATAACATTCATATATATTGTAACAACAATACAAAAATTCTGGAGCGCCTCGGATTCTTAAAAAAAATGAAAGAAAGAAAGAAATTGTTCAAGATCTGAAGTGCACAAAAACTGCAGCAATAAAACTGAAGATCATTAGACAAACACATATATCATAAGAGTTAGAACTACATTGACAAATACAAAAAAATAAATACAAAATATACAATAACAGCCTATGAAACGAGTTATCCAAGAAGATATTCAATATTTTTAAATTAAAAGAAATATGTAAAGCATATAAATCTGAATAATGTTACATGAAACAGGATGAATCAGAATTTTATTAAAAAAATCAATTTTACTAAGTATATATAAAATCAAAAATTATTTCTTACGTGAGTTTTTTCTCCACAGTTTTCTATCAATTAAAAAACATTTTGAGTTCAAAAGAATTCATAAATATATTAAGAAAGGAATTCAAATTTTATTCTTAAATTCCTAAAATCAAGAACTAATTTCGGTATATTGGCATAATTAGGTATAATTGGCGTCATTCGGCAGACAGAATCATTTATACTATGCAAAGAAACAAAGTTTCATAAAATTGTGTTATTCCTTCAAAAAAATAAATACTGAACGACCTTCAGAAAACAAAAATATTATTCCTTGTAATTCTTCAAAAATCTTTTATTGAATGATAAAGAAAATTACTACTACTTATCTAAGGCTAAGTTAAATACCAACTCCTGCTAAACCTGTTAATTCTTCTAATAATTAATTCATTCTTTCAGACAAACTATTTAATATTTCAATCTATGCATCCATTCTCATTTTCATTTTTGATGTAATAACAATGATTCGCTAAATTAAACCTGATTTCCTTAAATTCACCTTGAGCTAAAGTCACATGATATATATTGTTTATGATAAATTTGGCGGTATAAAAATCTCGGCTAATTTGATACAGAATAAGTACAAGTTATTTCCCATTAATTTCTTTCGACCATAGTGATAACTATTTGACTAAGTGACAAACACAAACTCGTTCAGAAACTAGTTTACAAACGAAACTTAACTAGTTTACTGCATTTGCTCCAAATCTTTCGGTTAAAAACAGAAGCATCAGCGCGTGCAGCAATGAGGGATAAGATAAGATGATTACCTGCGGAATCTTGTGTCGTGCCGTTGGTATTAATGGGTTTTGAGGGACATAGTAGACCAAACAGCTAGATTCGAAACTTACTAAGCGAAACCTAACAGAAAATTCTTGTGCCTATACCGGGGTCATAGGCTAAAAAAGGCAATCCATTGGGCTCTATGAATAGGAAGAAGATTTGCAAACTACACTGTAACGTCTCGGCCCATATTATACCTATAACGACTTCAAGATGAAGCCACTTTCAGGTTCATGGGAACACTTTAATTTTTATTTACAAGCAAAGCACTATACAGAGAACTTTGGGTTATTATACAAAGAAATAAACATTTAAAAATAAAATTTGTTAAATGCACGATTAAATCACACCAATGTCGGAGATTTCTACAGTTCAATACAGTTCACACCAATGTCGGAGATTTTCAGAGTTCTCGTTCGAGTTTAATTGCCTGGTCTGCGGCAGACCTTAATTATCACAAGGCGTGATGCACGAAATCACAAGGGGCTCACTTTGTAAACAAACGGAAACTCTAACCTGTTCACTCACTTCAGAGAAAAAGAGAAACCAACATTCTTGTCGACTTGTTGCAGAACACTCTCTTCTTCAAAAACCTCCCTTTTAAAAAATCCATCATGAAGGAGGAGGGGGTTAGCTTCCATCACTTCCTATTGGAGTATTCCTATTGGACATTTTCTCAGCTCATAGGCTATCACCAATTACGATGCAACAACTCATGGTGTAGTCCATATTCCATCTGTAATTACTTCGATCTGCGAATGTCGCACAGACAAACGCTAATTTCATGAGGTCTCACTATCCATGGCACTGAATATCTGCTATCAGATTTGAGGTGACAGATTGTTCTCATTAGTATAAAATACTAATTCATGTATTATAAATATCCACAACACTGCTTATCTAATATCAAATTTGAGTGATAGGTTGTTATTATATACTTGTCGGGTAATATACATTCCTTTCTCCTGGGAATGAAATATCAAAACTTTTCTCTTGAGAGAAAAAATGCTACAGAGGAAAAAGATCGGCGGTGATGATCTGCGTTCCGTGCCATTGGTATTAATGGGCTTTGAGAGACATGGTTGATCGAATAGCTGGATTCGAAACCTGCACTAGTCAATACCTAACAAAAATTTGTGGGATTATACTGGGATGAGTACGATAATTCCTGTAGGCTAAAAAACGCCACTCCATTGGTCTCTATGAATAGGAAGAAATTTGCAAACTATACAAACGTTGCTCTTTTGCGTTTTGTTCAAAGTCACAGATAATGCAATGTGGATGCAGTCACACGTGAATCAGCTACATATCAGCAGTTCCAATGGCGAATGACCTCAAATCATTTAAAAACAACTATCTTAAAATGAACACATGTAGGAATACAAAACATTTGCAGACACAAGAAGAATACGAATGATGAAAAGGATGTGCAACATAACTTTTATTAAATACTATCAGATATGACAATGTTGGAGACAGTGATCAGATATGACTGCGTTGGCGGCGGTATCAGGCGTTGTCCAGATTCAGTGAAATGATATATTTTTTTTTTTTTACTTTGGTAAATTTGATTAAAAATAACATCAGTGAAGATGGCAAAGAAATACAGAGGAAATAAAATGGTACAAATAAATGACACTTTTTATTGCATTAGTGACATTTTATTTGTGACATTTTAATATTGCCAGTAAAAGTAATTTTAATAGAGCAACTATAAATACGTAAAGTATAAAAGCACTTTTAAAAAACATATAATTTTTTTCTTTAGAACGTGAAAATAATGCAGTTAAATCTACAATGCAATTATAATGTATGAAATCAGTAATCGAGCCCTTTTTTTCGAGTGATTCTTAATAGATAGTCAGATAAAAAAGATGTAAATAATTTTTGTATTAATGTATTTTATATTTGGTATAATTAACTATTATTGAAAAGGGGGCATTCTATTTTTTTCTTCTAAATGGGACAATGGTCCAGAAAAGATTGGGATTCTCTGTTCTAGATTGATTGTAGCATTTCTATTAATGCAACAACTCAACTTTTGAGTTGTATGCAGATTTGTTCAGATGCAGTGGAATGGTGCATAAGCATGTACTTTAACAAGAAGCAAGCCTTGCTCTTCTTTGTTATTTATTTGGTGATGCATCATATTAACTTCCTTGTTGAGTTATGTTTGTTTTAATAAAAATCGTTGATGCATGTGGAAAGTTGAAAATAATCACAACAGAAAAGGACACGCCTAAAATTCCCTATACCCATAAAAGACTAAACGAAAATATATTGTCAGGAAAAAGATTTAGATATTTATTGCATTAGATAATCTAAAAGATTTGAAACAAAATTCAAAGAAATTTTTGTTTTTTCAAAGATCGGCTTTGATCGTTATGCCTCAGTATATTCATGGCAAATACTGAGTATCGGATTGATCCAAGAAACCTTTATTAAAAACAAATTATTATTACTTAATTATAATTATTTGCGATTCAATTTTACTCATTTGATTTGTGATTCACGATAAATAATCTTATTAAAGTGTATAATAAAAGACAATTTATGGAATATAGTTTGAATACTGTTTGAAAAGACTATCAGCACCACTGTACCTAAAATATCAACTAACATTATAGATAGTGAACTTTTTCAAATATGTGTTTATTCGACAGTATTTGGTATAAATCTTTGCCAATTTAATAAGATAAAATTTTTAAATAATTCAGAGCAAAAAAAAAAAAAAAAAATTTTTTTGTATGAGTTTTTAATTTAAGAAAGTATAACAATATTATAGTTTTTATCACATTTAAAAATAAAAATATTCATTTTATAAGTAGTAGTAAAATGATAGTTATCTTTTTTTATAAATATGTTTAAATTTATGCTTCTATCATATAGTTAAATAGAAAATTATTTACTGTTATCTTTTATTTATTTATTTACGTAATGTATAGATACTATTTTAGAAATATTTTAATGAATCTTATTAATAATTAGTTATTTCACATTGCTTATCTTGGGATTCAAAAAATCTAATTAGAATTAAAAATTCCAAATATTAAAAAAATTAATGGAACAATTTTTGGTTAGTTACATTTTAACAAAATTATTGACTACTTTTCCATTGTCAAGGATATACTGAAGTGCTATCAAAGTTTTTAAATATAGTTTTTACAATTGTTGGCTTTCAAAAATTCTATGCAAATATAAGGAAATGTGTCATGAATCTACTGCCACATTATGGGTTACCTTTATGGGTTACTTTTTCATTGATATCTTGGATGTAAGAAAACTTAAACGTCGACGAAACTTTTCTCAAAAAATAAAGTTTGATACGAACTATTTCCATCGTCTGATGTTACTGATGGCGCACTAATAACAAAAGGTACGCAGCAACGCACATTATACCTGCCATATTATACCTTTACATTCTATTTTTTTCATTGTTAATATGGATGTATAGAAGTACTAAAGTACCAGTAAAATAATTTTTAATTTGAATATTGAATAAATAGTTGTTTATTTAGTATTGCAGAAATATTAAAAGATGAAATACATATATTCGAATATGTTTGCATCAAGATACAATACTTTTGATTATTTTATTGATGTATGGATTCATTTATTAGCATCCTATTAATTAACAAAAATTACATAATTATTGCACAAGTTAAATTTATTTATCAATTAGAGCACGTAGATAGTTTGCAAGCATTCCCAACTCTAGACACTCCCACATATACTAATTGACCATGGCTAAAACAGTCCGATCTCAAATACTAGTGTTGGCAGTGTGGCACTAGTGTTTTTATAGGTATAGTAAAATCTAGTAGTAACGGAAATTGTAGTCTTCTGAATTCGAAAGGGATGTCGGATTTTATCAAGGGTATCCTAGGTATTAAGACATCTTCTCCTTTAGCACAGCCAGTTAAAATAGTTGTTTCTATAACATTCCGTCTCGATACTAAGTTTAGACCTATTGCAAAGCCTTAGGAACTTTGATTTAGCAAAAGTGTAATCTGTGAACCAACTTTTAATTATAATACAGGAGGAGGCATTCAATCGGAATTGAAAGAATTTGGGAATTAAATTGAATAATGAACTGATCCATTCGTATCAATAACGGTATTGATATCAATTTCTTGTCCCGGTATCTTTTTTTTGGAAATCTAAATTTATTTTATTGACACTTTTTCTCTTTGTATAAAGTATAACCCATTGGTAAAACCAAGAATGGTCTTTTGTAATTTTGTTGAATATTAGGAAACACTTTGTCTTGAATTTGATCTATTGTAGGGGTCTTCTATATTAGCTTGATTGTATCAGTGTTCAGTTCTTTGCAAAGCTGTCCATCTCCTAAAACCAGCGAGGCCTGACGGTCGAGTGGCTAACGCTTTGGCGCTCGGTACCACAGGTTTCGGGTTCATGTCCCAGAAGTGCCATGGATGTTTGTTAGTGATTCGGAATTCACTTTAAACAGTAGGTCCCGGTCTGTTTAGCCCTCGTGTGCTTAAGATGACCGTAGAGAGACAAACCAAACGTAAAACCAGCATTTGATCAGCAAATCGTCCAAAGCTGCAACTTGCTGAATGAACTCTGACATTGGTAGTTAATTTTAAAATTTTAATATGTCTCCAAAACAGGAGATGATTTAATACACACCTTGAGCTCAGCAGCTACTATTCTTCTAGAAATAATAGGAAGCGTTTCCATAAACCATCCATAAATTGTCGATTGTTTTTAATATCTTGGAGATACATGTTGAGTGTTTCTAATCCATGCTTGTGAATCATAGTGCATTCATAACAAATTATCAGTTTGCAGTGTTGCAAAAATACCATTTTGCCTGCTCCTTTATTGATGTTGCAAATTGGTCCTTTTAGTAAGTACTAAATGTAGTAGAAATTTAAGAGTAGAGTGGACAGTTTGTTCTTTTTGAAGCAAAGTTGCTGCTATTCTAGAAGAAGCCATGGCAATTTAAATATGTGAGTGAAAGCGAATTTTCGAAAAGAGTAAATTAATCACTAGCGTCTTTCTTGTCCCTTCAGAAGATCTATCGATGAAAAATAAACATAATCAATCATGAAGAATAAACATGACCAATCAAGAAGAATAAACATGACCAATCAAGAAGAATAAACATGATCAATCATGAAGAATAAACATGATCAGAATCAATGAAGAATAAACCGTCTGTACCATCTTTCACTCGGTTCAAAATTATAACAAAAGCAATTCTTCGATCTTCAACTAATAGGGGCTCATTGTCACGTAATGATCTAAATCATCGGTATTATAAGTGTTTTTTTAAACTATTTTTCTTTACAAAAGATTGAAAATTTTCTTGTTGAATTTATAAGGGCCTAATTCTTGTAAAAGTTTTACCAAAGTGTGAATAATTTTATCCTCTATTATGTTTAATAGTTATTTAAATATATCTTCTTTGTAATAAATTTGCAAGTAAAGGGTTCTGTTGTCTTGTTCAATTAACATTATCTTTGAATATGCTTTCCTTGGACATATCCCAAAACCTTTTGTGGATTTGATGGACTGCATGAGATAATAAGAATGATGAAAAGTGATCGGATCTTTTTGTGGAAATTCTGATGCAACTATTGCTATCATCGTAGCATGCAATTGATTATCGTTTTCTAGTAAATTAAGTTTTTGGCAGGCTTCACAAATCTTTCAAACTTGATTATCAATCGTCTTTATATCATAAAATGACGTGGAACACCTAACAGTATAAAGTAGGATGTGGAGGTAGAAACATTCGAACACGGAACGTATGGATAGAAAATTTCCAAAACCATCATCTATAAATTTAAAAAACCATCGAAACTGACAACTGTAATTCCCTGTTTTCTTCTATTAAAAACTTTTCTCGACTTATCCCATGTGCAATATTTAGGAATTTCATAGTAAAACAGAGCTTTTTGCAAAATTGTTATTCTGACAAAACTAAAAATATGCCATTAACGTCGATCTCGGGATTTCTGAACTCTTTGTTGAACAATTTCTGTATGGAAGTAAATTTTCTTCGGTATTGAAGTAACGTTTTTTACTCCGTCTGTTTTCAAATGATTAAGGAATTATGCCATAGTAAAAATTTGATGGGTCAAAAGTGTCGTATATTTCCGAATGTAAGCAGATCCGTATATAAGTGGACAGTGCTTTTTTCTTCAAACAATTACCTAGAATTCCAAACCCGTGTATAAGCCGAAAGGGGAAAATAAACTCTTGTAACGTTAAATTAATCGTTATGAGAACAAAGATATTACAAGCAGGTAAAACAAGTGGAATATTTTCCACAAACTTCAACAACGATAGTTAAAACTCTGGCAACCCTATTTAGTATTATTAGTATTATTAAGTATTGTTCGTGATAGTATTATTTTCTGTGCCATTTTATTTTTTTGTTTAAGTGAAAAGGTAAATTCTTAATTGACAAATTCCAAATTACAGGAGATCGTATTTGCGGATCAGATTTATCATTTGGGCGACGACGCCACAAATCAGCAATATAAATAATTTCGAAAATAGATTAACTCATTTTCATAAAAAAAAAAAATAATTCAATTCATTAAATTCTTTTTCATAAAATTAAGAAATATAAACTAAAGAAATAAAAATATTTAATTAAACGTGTTGTATTTTACTTTTTTACGAGATTAGCGAATCCGTATATAAGCCGATCGCTGCAATTTAGCTTTAGAAACAGTTCTAAAAATTCTTGGCTAACATACGGAAATGTACTCGCACAATTGTCTGCTCAGTATATTCTATCGTCCTTTCATATAGGATTATATAATAGTTTAATTCTCTCCGAATGTAAAATGAGTTGAAGGAAAAAGAATTAATGTTCTCTGCACAAAAGGGCATGATGCCACATAAATTCACTGAAACTTTTGTTCCATTCATGGATGCGCAACAATGAGCGAATTAAAAGTATAGCTTGTAGTACATACGATTGTAGTACATACGATTGTAGTACGATACAAAATTTCCGATCACAAGTCTTCGATTACTCTCTTATACAACCTCTTATACTCTCCAATTCTGTCCTCGGTAACTTTCACGTTTTATCTTCGCCATAAGAATGAAATGTTAACAGTATCATTAAACTCCTAGCTGCGGAACAATTTATATGATCCAAGAAATCTTATAGTGCTATCAAAAGTACTTACAAATGAGTACATCTAAAAAATTATCTCTTTTCTCTCTCCCTCTCTCTCTCTCTCTCTATATATATTTTAACCTACGCCAGACCTAGACATGACTGTCAACAGTCTATGACGGGCAGCCCAATACAGTTCAGAAACACACATAAAATAATTAAAATCTTCTGCAGTATTTATGGCTACTACGTCAATTAGTCCAGGACAGTACTTCAAGTGATTACCACTCATATCAGAATTAGTCAAGCAAAGTAGTCTAGATATATAATGGAATTCTTAATGAAATTTTGCTTTCATTATCTTATTTATTTTGATAAACAACTAGTTTTTTTTGTTTGAAGTGCAACTCATATTTCCAAATTTTCAGTCAACAATCTTGGCGTGATGTGGTAGGGATTTTTTTTTTTCTATTCTTTCATGGAAAAGAAATCTCTGTTGTTGTTGTCGTATCCCTGAAGAGTACTAGAAAATCAAATACCGTGGTACTCAAGAATAATATTGGCTGTGTTGGTTGGTTATGCTAAGAATATTGGCTATGCTCGAAATTTAAATTCTCTTCAGGGACATGGTACAAAAAATGCATGGTGGCTGCAACAGCTGGGCAATTACAGACATGATGAGGAATAAGATAGACATCAAAGCAGTTGTCACATTTTTGGTATTTTTAATGCCATCAGCAGAAATTTTCCTATTTTTGTGGTGTTCCATCCTTAATCTTGTGAGAGAGTAGCTATTTTTCTGTCAATATTTAGTTCTGTAATTTGGTATTTAGTTTAATCTTAGAAGGAATTATACTGAGGAATCAAGGAAATATCTTCACACACATTATTTAAAAAACAAATAAACAATATAGAGGGTGAATAAGTCAATAACTTTGAACTTGACATTGGAAGGATATACGAAAAGATTTAAAGCATTTACTCTTGTTTTCTGACATAGCTTTACAATGACAACTGTTTGACGTTTATACTTTAAATATTAATGTCTTTTAATTTATAAAAAATGCCCGGACTATCAAAAGTTTTCATTAATTTTCTAATTTAAAGAATATAAATTAGCAGCATGTAATAATTTATAGCTTAGACAGTAAATTATTATAATGAACTATTATTAGTTTATTGAATATTAATCGTTGTAAAGACCATTCATAATCTTAAAAATACTAAAACAAAATCAAGATAACCATTAAAATTTTTGAAATTTCTTAACTTAAGGGAAGTTAAACCATATCCAGTGTTTGTTAATAAATCTATTTCAGGTGGAAAACATCTGTCATTAAAAAAACATTTATGAATGCATTTTTAAAATTTTCTTCCTCAAGCGTGTTTTACAAATGAAATTCTTTCGCTCAACAGACTTTGACATATTTTTATTCAATTTTTTTTTTTATTCAAAATGAAAACGGAAATATGAACTTAAGATCTGTTAAGCAAGATTCCATAAATAGTTGTACCTCAAACAGAATATTCCGCAGACGAATAAAATTAAAAATCAAATGCAATGTCAAGTATCACAAAAATCTGCCAGCAACCTAAATATACTTATTCTTAACCAGTTATATGTCATTCTTTTTGGAATTCCAATGAAGATCTTCGGATTTTTTTCTTTATGAATACGAACCATACAATAAAACATTCCACATTTTGAATATTTTTAGCTGCCGTCAACAATCAACAAACAAGCAAAAAATAAATAAATAATTCTGATCGCTTTAGATTCTTTCACCACGTTTACACAATGTAGAAAAATGCATACGCCGCGTATGCAAATGGAATTCATGTATTTGTCCAGTCTGGTAAACAACAGTAGCGGAGAAATAAAAGTTAACAGGTGACTATTAAAAGAAAAACAAAATATCATCGCAAGTAAAGCAGTTGCGAAAACTCGTTCTTCCGAACGATTCAGCTGTTTACAAAAACCATTCGCCGACCTACATCTAATTTAAATATTCGCAACGACAACAACATCGACCTCGTCCGTTTATCAAGAAGAAAAACTGGTTCCCCTTGCCCTTTCCTCTCTACCCCACCTTCCATAACACCAGGAGAGGATATGTCCTGCCAAGACACGATCAGTAATATTTTCTTCTAATCTTGTTTGGAATTCCGGACGGGGAAAATCTATCGTTCATTTAGAGTTTTATCAATGAACGTCTTCACATATTAATTGGCTATTAAAGTGACTAATGTTCCGGATTATTTCACAGAAAACTCCGGAAATGTGAGTTTATGTCGAAGAAAAACTTTTTCGCGTTAATCTTGGGACATGTATTCTAATTAAATTTATGATATATTATGGAAAATGTGGATATAGCTCTATTTGAAAGTGATGATTCCAATTTTTGTGTTAAAATGAGTGAAATAGGGGAGAAATTTCTTGAGTCGCTTTATAAAGTGATATACTAGAAATAAATGAGATTTCTTGAATTCAATTTCTTGAATCACTTTTCTTGATAAATGTGATATACTAGAAATAACTGAGATTTCTTGAATCGAATTATGAAGTGATATACTAGAAATAAATGAGATTTCTTGAATCGAATTATGAAGTGATATACTAGAAATAAAGGATATTTCTTGAAATTCAATTTCTTGGATCACTTCATAAAGTGATATACTAGAAATAAATTAAATTTCTTGATTCACTTTATAAAACGATATATTAGAAATAAATTAGATTTCTTGAATCAGTTTATAAAGTGATATACTAGAAATAAAGGATATTTCTGAAATTCAATTTCTTGGATCACTTTATAAAGTGGTACACTAGAAATAAACGAGATCCCTTGAATTCAATTTCTAGAATCCCTTTATAAAGTGATGTAATAGAAACAAATGAGATTTCCTGAATTCAATTTCTTGAATCACTTTATAAAGTGATATACTAGAAATAAATGAGATTTCTTGAATAAATAAAAAGTGATATACTAGAAATAAATGAGATTTCTCCAATCACTTTATTAAGTGATATACAAGACATTTACAAAATTTAATTAATATTAGAATTAAAAAAACTGAAGATACAAAAAAATTATTTCTATTGAATTTCAAAATAATATATAACTTTAACAGAAGCTGCTCCCTTTCCCTTCCACTATGAGACCACACGGGTTCGTGAGCGTGATCTAGATATCTACCAAGTGGGATAAGAAACAACCACAACACGCCCAACGTTCTACAGTCATATTAAACCGGGACCTACAGTTTAAAGCAGATTCCTAACCACTACAAACATCCATGGTTCAGCTGGAATTCTAACCAGAAATCTGTTTCACAAGCACTAGAGCGCTGGCCACTCGGCCATCAGAATTGTAATTCAGTCTTTAAAAATTAGAAATCAACCAATGCATACTGTTGTTAAAAGCAGCAAGAAATGTACAGTAAACTAATCGATCAAAAATCATTTCACCATACATTGAAACACCTTTAGAGTTGAAAAATCAAACTTCTTCAAAAACCAGGAGCATTTTCACGGGAGAAAACTCAGAAAACTCCCTCTAAGCAGCATGATTGTCAAATCGATGCTCACTGTTAAAATCGCTACTAGGTCGATTTTTGAAAACATTGACTGCAATGTACGCCAGTGGATTCGAATCCGAGTTTCTCTGCACACTAGCTACTAGCTCCACTGAGCTATAAGTCCAATTAAAAATTCATATTAACATAAATCATAACATTTATAGCATAGAAGCTAACTTAAAAATGAATATTGTACTTACTTAATATTTAGCTTATGTACTACTAATATTTATATTTTAATTGTTTCAAAATATAATTGCGTAGGTAAAACCACTCTTCATAAAAAAACGACTTGCCAAACTAATTAATTAGAAGAAAAAATATTTTTAGTCTTTTCGCTAAAAAAAAAATACATGTGAATTAAAATTAATGAATGTGTTTATGTTTGCTTAGATTCTAATACTTTCTAAAATAAAATTTTTAAAATATTAGAAATTTTTTTCTAGATTTTGAAATCCGATTATGACAGAATAAAAAAAACCTCATTATTAATAACTGTACTACAAAAAAGAAAATTTCTTTTACTGATTCAGCAACTACTTAAAAGCTAATTGGATCTTTTATTTTACAGAAAATAAGATTTAAAAGTAGAAAGTCTCGCAGAAATGCAAACAGATTTATAATCCTCTTGAATTCTCGACAAGAATTTTTGCTTTTTTACCTTTTCTTTATTAATTAAAACACAAAATCTTGAGAAGTAGATACATTAGAATCGTATGACAGTATTGAAAAATCATATTTAATTTTGAAAGGATATTGCATTTCTTCTAGTTAGTGAAGATAAATTAATATGTTGTTATTCATTTATTGAGAAAAAATAGGTAACATAACACAGATAAAAAAAAAATTTAATTTTAGAAAGAGAAATAAATTATAAATTAAAGCAAATATAATATCATAATAAGTTTACTGAATAATTTATACAAGTATAACAGTAAATAGATAGAAATTAAAATAAATCGATTAAAAATAATAAAGTAAAGTAGATAAAAATGATAACAATCATTTCATTAAATCAAAATATTTTTTTAAATAAATTATAAAAAAAAAATATTCTTCAACTATTCCTCAAATGATTCAATTTATAGTATTTAAAAAGTTTTCCTTATAAATAAAAATAAAATGAAGTTAGATATCTGTCTTAATTACGCATCTCACAATAAAAAAGTTTGGTTTGTTTGTCGCTCTACGGTCTTCTTGTACACCTTTAAGCTTAACAGACTGGGACCTACGGTTTAACGTGGATTTCGAACCACACACAAACATCCATGCCACCCTCAGGATTCGAATCTGAAGCCTGTGGTACCAAAGGTAAGAGCGCTAGCCATTTGACCATCAGGCTGACAATAAAAAGGAGTGTGGAAGTAAAAAAATAGTGTTGCTGTATCTAATCCTCAGTGTCCTCCAGTGCGGGGGCAGACATCCATGAGTAATCTACTCATGGGCTGAACCCCATTCCCTCCATCCATGCCAAAGCCAGGATTCGAGCCTGAATCCTGTGGTATGAAAGGCCAGAGCGCTAGCCAATTGGCCATCAAATCGCGGACAACCCATGAGAAATGGATATAGGGCCAATTTGTGTTGTGATGGAGCCCCAGAAGATAGGTGTTTGATTGGCTACATGTTGCTGAAGAGGAGAGGAGAGGAGCTTCCAGTGCCTTCAGGGAGGACTTTTAGGTGGAATTACCCCGCATTTTGCGCCTCGTGTGGGAGAAAATTCGGAAAACTCCCACCAACAAGTAATCCGACTAGCGAGGCAAGATGCTGAACATCACAAACACGTTTTTGAAACTGTGTTTACAGCAAAGCCGCCAGCAGATTGAACCTCAGCCCAGGGGATGAGAGATGAGGTAAAATGAGGCGAATTATTTTATAGTTACAATCTGTATAGATAAAATAATTCATTTTAATACTATTAAAAGCAACCGCATCTTGAATTTAATTTTATATTAAGTTACAGCTGTACCTATAATCAGTCATTTCTAATTAAAAACTACTACTGGTATAAATAATTATGAATAGATCTAAAGAAAATCCATCGTTAATAGATTATTATTCTGAGTAGTTCATTAAGTTAATCAGATTTTTCCTCTATATAAGATTTTGCACTTGCAAGATGTTAAAAAAATTTTCACAATTTGAAATCAATACACGATAAAAATTCTGACACTCGGTACTGCATGTAACGGGTTCGAATGCCGGCTATGTCATGGATGTTTGTAGTGGTTCGGAATCTTCTTTAAACAGTAGGTCCCACCCCTAATAGGATCGTAGAGTGTTGTGGGGGGTAGTGTTACTCGCGTCTGTAGCATATCTTCTAGCTACACGTGTCCCTGGGTAGTGCTAAATGAGTAGCATCGGTAGCAAATGAGTGCTAAATGAGTGCTAAATGAGTAGCAAAAATTAACTATAAAAAATAAAGATTAAAGTCTATATTGCCAGCTGCATTAGAACAACAACGATAAAAATTGGCAAAAAAATCTAAATTGACCGCTGGTAAAAGCGCATGGTAAGCCTTCCGAAGGTTCGAATCCGTTATAGTCACTGTTTTCAGAAAAGGAGCCACCCAAAGATGATCGTGACAACATTTGTAAGCGATTTATATGCAAATTAATTACCTGATTGTCTTTTTGATTCTAGTACAATAACGCAAATAACATAACGGCTGAAGTAGTCAAGTAGTTAATAGTAACGTGCCTAATTGCCTCTTATCTTACCTTCATTGCTTTCGGAAGGCTATACATGTCCTACATCAGTTTCACCTAATATCCACTGAAGTATAAAAAAGGTTCTACTACAACAAATGACTGTTATTATGTCAAAACATGACGAATTATTTTTAAGTGTTTTCAAGTGCTCTTGCATCATTGTATTGATCTTCTTGGATGGATGATGATAAATGAATGATGGTTCATTGAGTAAATGATGGAGCATGCTTACGTGAACCAAGATATTCGTTCATGAATTTCAGTTTGCGTTTTAATGTTGGTTTCTGTGTTGTGAAATTTATATTTATATTACTATCATTTTTTAAAATTTGAATTAATCATTATTAAAATGAATTTCGAATTAAATTAAAAATCTTAGGTAATATTTAATTTGTAAAAGGATTATCACAAAAGTTTCTTTGGAATATATTACTGATAAGTTCACGACTCTCACAGGTAACGTTCGCTGCCGGTGAGCATTAGAGTTGAGGTTTTCAATCCGCTGGTGGCTTTCTTGTAGATACTGTCGAGGAGACTCGATGGCGTTTGTGATGTTTAGCATCTTGTATCGTGAATCGGACTACCTGGTGGGAGTTATCCGGGTTTTCTCCCATATGATAAGCAAATGCGGAGTAGTTCCCCCTTAAAAGTCCCTCGAAAGATACTGTCCTCCTTCTTCAACGACACGGAGCTAAGTGCGACTTCTATCTACGGGTGTTCCATCACAACAGGAGTTGGCTTTTTCCCTTCATTCATTTCTTATGGGATGTCCGGCCAGTCCGGCCAATGTCCGGTCTGATGGCCAACTGGCTAGCGCTCTGGCCTTCTATACCACAGGCTTCAGGCTCGAACCCTGGCTGTGGCATGGATGTTTTTAGTGGTTAGTAATCCTGGCTAGCACTCTGGCGCTCGGTACAACAGGTTTCGGATACGAATCCCTGCGGTGCTATGGATGTTTATGGTATTTCGGAATCCACTTTAAGCCGTAGGTCCCGGTCTCATATGACTGTAGAGCGTCACAGAGCGCAATCAGACTTCTCATCCACATCAATCCCAAACTGTAAAGGGCAAATCAGCTCTAGTCACAGTGATGGTGTGTGTAGTAGTAGTAAAATCCACGTTAGTAGAATAATGTTAACCGATAAAACGTAATTAGCCTAAAGTGTGCAAAAAACGTAGTTTTAATGCAGTAAAACTATGGTTTAAATACTGTAATTTTTTGTAAGTGTAAATGACCATAGAGAGACAAACAAAACAAAACCGTCCGTTCACTACAGGACACTGAGGATTAGACACAACAACAACATTGATGCGTATAATTATATTATCTTACTAATTTTTTATAATCTTTTCCAGTATCCATAAACACACACACACACATATATATATAGAGAGAGAGAGAGAAAGAATCCTGTATAATCAAAGATTCCACTAAAATTCCCACTGCTAATCCAATAAATAAATAAAACCCGATCTCCATTCAGTAAAATAATCCATTTGCAAAATTCACTGTAAAGCAGACAATAATCGAACGATCAATCAAAATAGAGCACTGAATACTTGCTGAATTTAATGTTATATTTGAACAATGACAATAGTTTGTTCTAACAAAAGCACGAATCAAATGAATTTCTTTTATTCTAAATCATGTATTTATTAATTGAATAATATATCAATGAAATATTTGAAAGTTAAAGATAGCGATTAATGATATATGTATTTTGGCAGGTAAATCAATCAAACAATAAACAACCAATGTTGCATTCAAATCAATAAACGATTGTATAACAATAGATCGATAAATCTATAAATAGTTAGTCTTATTTCTAAAAGTGCTGTGAAAAAGATAAAATTCTTGATATTTTATTTAAAAATGCATCAGAAACTATATGCTGGGTAAATTACTTAAATGAATACACACTGTATGAGTTAAAGGCATCACAGATTTGTTGCTCCAATATAAACAAAGTTTTGAATTATTATGCTGTATGTTTGTTGTCCTTTTACTCTAATTCGACCACTTATTGTATGGAAATTGAAACATCCTTTTAAAAGCGGAAATGGAAGAATCGATTATTTGTTAGAGTGCTAGTCAGCTATAATCAGGCAAAAGCAGTTTTGATTCAAAACTGTTTAATAATTATTGAATTTTTATATGAAAAATTATAAATTATGAATGGGCGAGTGTCCAGTGCTCGATGGCACAGGTTTCGGTTCGAGCCCACTTTAAGCCGCAGGTTCCGGTCTCATATGATCGTAGAGCGTCACGGAGCCCAATCAGACATCACACTCACATCATTCCCAAACGGTAAAAGAGGCAACTCAGCTCTAGGCACAGTGATGTGATGTGGTGTGGTGTGGTGTGGTAGTAGTAGTGTAAAATTAAACGAATATCTTCACAGACGATATTTAGTCTTTTCACCTTTCTCCCGTCTTCTCAAGAACTACAGAAGAACATTCCAACTTACGCATTTATCGTGTCCCTCCCAGGTATAATCGGCATGTATGTTTTTCGGTTTAGCTTCACTGCTTGAGTTCACTGACTTGAACTCACTTCATTCACTTGAGCTTCACTGAATAATATTGAATTATCTAATTTTTTGATATTATGCAAATTAAAATTTTAATTATTGAAAAATTAAAAAAATATATTTTTATTGTAATTAAAATCCGAAATTAACTTTTTTCTCCTATTAGCCGCTCTGTTTGAATCAGTCCGATTTATTCACTTGCCAATCTGCACAATCGGTTGACGAACTATATCTGTCTATAGAAAAGGGAATTTGATGGCCTAGGGCAGGCCTAGTAAGCAGCTAACGTGCAGGAAAGTTCACAGTTGAGTCCATTAGCAAGTCTCTCTGTTGCTTTGAAAGCTTTCGCAACACCAAGGAGACTTGATGGCAACTGTAAAAATTAACTTTAGAGACAGTATTGAGTATTTTTATTTTTTTTTTTTTTCAATGACAAGCAATAAAATAAAAAAGAATACGAGGAATACGAAAACAACAACGAGGATCGAAGGAAATTACATAGTGACACATTTAGCCTATAAGGGCCTTAGCCTCCCAGCAACGAACATACACAACATGAACATATGCAGGGCAGACAGGAAGGTGGGAGGAATCCATGTATTCTCCAAGACTGCAGAGCATAGAGTTTGGACTTTCAAATATTTTCATTCGGAAAAGAAGATTGGCCAAACAATCATGAGCCGTCAGGAGTCTGAAAGGGACAACTGCTTTAAACCTGGGATGATCAGAGGTGTTTAGAATAAAGTTAAACCAGGTTTTAGATGAGTTGCCTTCACGGAAATCAGATAGAGTGTTCCGGAAAAAAGTCTCGGATCATCAGTTTCATTGATTGAAAAGAGATGTCTTTACAAAAGTTTGGGTGATGTTGTTCCTTTTTTGGCAAGAGAATCCGCCTTCTCATTACCCAGGATCCGACAATGGCCTGGGAAGCACTGCAAAACGACATTCTTACCCTTTGAGTCAAGGTTTCAATGTCGTGTGTCAACGTCGTCAAATTCATACTAAGCACTTATCGTATCGACAAGTGCTTAGTATGAGTTTCAGTGCTTTCTTCTATACCATAGGCACAGATACGCATGAAGGGACAACGTATACTTTCACAACGTATGCTTTTGTTTGCGGAAACGTATAGAATGTTGCAGAAGGCATTCGGTGAGCCTTCCTATATCGGAAAGAAATGTTTACAAGTGGTATAAACAGTTCAAATAAGGCAGAGAACGCGTTGAAGACGAAGAGCCCTATGCTCGACCAAAACCTCAGCCGACGAAGCTGCTCTTTGGTGCTTGCAAACAGTTGATTTACAATTAGAAACCTTGCTGCTAATGTTGGAATTTCAAAAGGACCGGTCAATTCCATTTTGGGCCACAAACGCGTCAAATCTCGATTGGTACCGAAAACACTGAATGCGCCAGCTCACACTGCATTGATTCTTCGTGACTTTTTCGCCAAAAAATGAAACCCATATCGTTCCACAACCACCGTATTCACACTGTGCAACTTTTGGTTATTCCCTAAACTCAAAAGACTACTCCGGGGACACTGTTTTGAGTCGATTGAAGAGATTCAACGTGAATCCCTGCCGATGACTTTTTAGCATGCATTGAGGATTGGAAAAAAGTTGGCATAAGTGCGTTGTGTCTGGATGGGATTACTTTGAAGGCGATGAAATAAATTTGGAAGAATAAATAAAGAGTTTTTGAAAAAAAAAAAAATTGGTTTTACTTTTTGGGCACAGTAGTATGCTGAGAAGTGCTTAATGTTCTTCCGTAAAGTTGAAATCAGGTCATGAAAGAAACATCACTGCTAGAAAAGAGGAAATCATGATAAAACAGGATGTTATTGTTACATAGATTTCGCTTTTTTGGTGTGTGTGTGCAACAACACTTATTATAAACAGAGTGCTTGTGCGGAATAAACAATGGCAGGCCGAAAGACGATATTCTCCCAAAGAGATCGCCGGCATAGGAGGCACAAATCTATTGTTAATTGTTTCTAAATCCGTTGTTGGCACACGTGTCTAGAACAATTGTCCTGGAACCATTTTTTGTACTATTTCTGAATGCATCTGTACAGAGATCTGTATCCCATGAAATGTTTGAGCCATAACAAGGCGACGTCCATATCTCACGGCAGCCCCAAAGCATAATGAACTCCAAGGAGCGGACCTGATGGGTAAGTGGCAAGCGCTCTGGCGCTCGGTGTGGATTTTGTTGTGGTTCGGAATCTCTTTTAAGCCGTAGATCCCGGCCTAATATGACTGTAGAGTGTTTAGCGTAGCGCTGACAACTCTACCACTTAAATAGTCAGACCTTCTACTTCTACCAGACTTCTATCTATCACAACGGAAGCTGTCTTCTCTTTCCTTTCTTCCATGAGACCACAGGGTTCTTGGACTTGAACTAGATGTTGCTCATTACCAAGTGGGATAAGAAGAACAACACTCGAAGGTTTGGTTTCGTTTCGTTTGTAGCTCTACGGTCATCTTGTGTACGCGTTAGGCTAAACAGACCGGGACCTGCAGTTTAAAGTGGATTCCTAACCACTACAAACAACCATGGACACCGATGGGACTAGAACACGAAACCTGTGATATCGAGCGCCAGAACGCTAGCCACTCGGCCACCAGGCCCCCAACAAGGAGCTAAAATATTACATCTAGGCTGTTAATGACTTGACATATAGTATGATTAGATGCATCATACTTCTGTTTTCAATCCAGTTACTCATTTTACGGTTTCCTTAAGAGAATCGTATCATTCTGACTGTGTTCAGAAATCATCGCAGCTCAAAAGGCGTATTTCGCCTATTAATGAACTGATACAAATCAAGATTGGTATGAAGACTGTGGACTCTATCTACATCGTGAGGTCAATGCTGTCTTTCATTTAGCTTTTTCACCGAGCTTGTCTATCAAGATGTCCATTGTTCCATGCGTCAAGTTAGATATGTTCATGACTGGTTTGTAGAATGTGAAGTTGATGCCCCATCTCGGTCAGATAATTTGCCGAAATTTAACGTCATCGGAAAATTCCAGACCATTTGGTATCTACTGTCTGATGTTAAGCGATCGCAATCACTGAGGAAATTGATGGTTAGATTGATGGAAGAGTAGGAAAGTCACTACTAACTGGTCTGACAACATGCTCTTTAAGATTCAAGCTGTAATTAGGGCGCATTTCAATGAAACCAAGAATTAAGTTCAATGAAGGGCCTGAATGGCCGAGTGGTTAGCTCGGTACCACTGGTCCGAGTGGACCGTTTGAGTCCCGGCGGTGCCATGGATGTTTGTTGTGATTCGGAATCACAAACCGTAAACCGGTTTAGGTCGTAATAATACGGTCTAATAGGATCGTAAAAAGCGTTGAGGGGGCATTGTTACTCCGCGTCCGTGGCTTATTTTCAAGTTACACGCACCCCCTGGAATGCAAAGTGAGTAATGTCTGTGCAGCGTTTGCCTTAAGGCATCCAAGACAGCTGTCTCAGTGTTTGCCAGCTGCATTAAAAAAAAATTTCAATGAAAACAGATTTCGATATATCTTGTCTTGGTGTTTATAACAATAACATTCATGCATGACCTAGAAATGAATATTATTACCCGCAATAAAGCTCGTCTGCTGTGAAATTTGTGCTCGTCTGCTGTGGGTTTATTATATTCTTGTCAAATAATATGCATTCCTCTCCCCTAAGTAAAGAAAGCCACAACTCTTCTCGTGGGAAAAAATGATACAATTCTAATATTTTTGATGATGCAGAAATTTTGTGAATAAATTTAAAACTCACAGAAAAATTCTTTAAAAACATCTCTACTTCCATTTTATGTCAAAAGGTTTAATTTCTCTGACCAATGTAATTTATGGCACAAAATAACTGCCATTTTACTGCGCATCTAATTTTTACTAACAACTTGGCTCATTACAACGAAATATCTGACAAAGTTCTTTTTATGTTAAAAAATCTTCTGATAATTAATTTGACTGAAAAATAAACAACCTTGTCCTTCAAAAAAAATTGTAATTCGTTCATTCTCTTCCTTCTATGGAATAATGTGAATAAATTATTAAAAATAAATTCTATTTTTCTACAGAATGCAGTAGGTGTGGTAATCGAACAATGGCATTCTTTTATTCTTGGAAATTCTATTTGTTTATTATGCTTTTAAAACTAAAATAAAAATAACGCGCATGTTTATCAAAGAAAGGCTTTTATTCTTAGTGTCTTTAATTGCTCTGTTTTCAAATAAAATTATAAATTGGTACAACAGACCGGTTTAATTTTGTTATAACCTTTTCATTGAGGTGAAATAATATGATTTATCATTTAATGCGCATTAAAATTATTTTTATTTCACCTTCGGATTGATTTGAACTGCGCATCAAGTTAGGGTGAGTCAGTATTTGAAACAAAAGACGATCGAACTTCTGAACTACAAAGTGAACAGTAAATAGTTTCATTGACAACTAAAATTGTTAATAAACAAAGTTTTTTTTTTTTTTTTAACATTTTCAACTTCTTAAGCTGTAACTTTTTTTTTATAAATAAAATCATTATTTGTTATGAATCGATTTCTTTCCCGTATTAAAGAAAACACATGCAAAGTCACACATTGTACAAAACGCAATTGTAATGTATAATTATCAATTGTAAAAATAAAATTTCGTGAAACTAAAAAAAAAAAAAAATTATATATGTCATTTTTGAAAAACTTCAGAAAATTATTTTTTGTATAATTTTCTGAAGTTTTGAAAAATTTTCTTTAAACTTCAGTATAATTTTCATGGCAGCGACAACAGCAAAAGTTTGTATAACCATATGAACAATAACCATTATTAGCGGGCCTGAATGGCCGAGTGTATGGCGCTCGGTGCCACAGGTTTCGGGTTCGAGTTCGAGTTCGACAGTGCTATGGATGTTTGTAGCGTTTTGGAATCCACTTTAAACCGTTGGTTCCGATCTAATATGACAGTAGAGCGTTGTCTTGAGGTTTAGTCAGTCTTCAGTCCTCGTGGTTTCCGCTAAAGGGAAGCTGCATATTACCCCTTAGACATGGCCCTGTCACCTGCGACGGGGTCTTCTGGACCTGGTGTAGGCTTTCCTGCACCAGGGACATTAGTAACAACAACACAATATTAGTTCAGAGACAGCACCATGCGTTTTATCATTGTCATTCTGACGAGAATGGACATAGATTAATCGGGTAAAATACAACCACTGAAAATTCTCAGCCCCTCCCCAAGTGGGTCCGGGTTAGAATAGCTCTACTGTGACCCATGCATGTTGTAAAAGGTGACGAAAATGAGTACCCAGTCCACGGGGGTATAACCGGTTGGGGTAAAGTCAGACTTCTCCTTTTGAGGACCCCATGTCTTTGTGCTCCAAATAAAAAAAAAGAATCTGCATTTTTTACCCTTTATCATGACTCGTCGGTTTAAGACTCACAGGTTCATGGACTTGGTCTAGATGTTGCTGTCGCCCAAAAGGCATAAGAAACAACACAATATTAGCGTTAAACTTCGAAATATATGGAAATTATTAATATCAAATCTTTAATTATATTCTCTCATTGAAGAAGCTATAAGAATGTTCATAAAGACTCATAAACTCATAAACTCATGAACTCATGATCTTTCTATGAGTTCATCACTAAGATTGGAACTCATGATTTATGAACTAGACAGAATACAATGATGCACGCGCATGTTTCCTTAAATGTTAAGATAAAAAAAATTAATGAAGACTCACACGATTGATCAACGAAAACAATAAATGTATATGGATAACCGTAAAAAAAGGTATCGAACACTCAAAGAATCGTAGATTAAAACCTTGAAAAGATAATCTTACTCAGAAGAAAAAGAAGGATAAATGTTTAGAATAAAAAAATAAAATGGGAATGGAACAAAAGGATAAATGAACAGTAAGATTGACAGCATTCAATGTTGCCCTTTACTATACGTAATAGTAACGAGATATTCTACCACTGAAAGTTCAAATTTTGAAAAAAAAAATAGCAAGGAAAGAGAATTTCTATTCAAAAGTAAACTTTAATAGACTGTTTGTTCCCCGTGAAATTATTAAGCGTGGAAATTATTGTTTCTGATTGATAAGAAATATTTTCTTTAACATCAAAGGACAAATTTTCCTCTTTTATTAACCCCACAGAGACATAACTTCTTTGTGTACGGATATTGTTGTGTCGACTTTATGTTTTATTAATCTGTGGTATTGATTTCTAATTAAATGTAAAATAATCCTCAAAATACTCAATTAACCAAATTAACAAAAAATAATAAATATCCCAATAACCTATAAAAGCTAAATGAATCTTCTAACTAAAACTAAACTAAAAACTAAAAGGAATCTTCTATGTTGTGATTTATAATCTATAACCTATCAATCAATTTACACAAAAACCGCATTTTTAATAAAGCAGGTTCGAAAGGCTTCAGAGCTAAAAATTTAGAAAAAGAAATACATTCCCATGAAATAAATATTCATAATATTTATTTAAAATAAAATTGCCGATTTATTTTTACTTTTAGTATGTATAAATAAAACAACATTTAGTTATATATGCTTATACATAATTGTGTAGTATAAGATTATTTATATGCATACTTTTATATCTATTATCATGTGTGAAAATGATGATGTCCGGGATAGAGGGCCGTGGCGTCTCCAAAAAAAAATGAAATTATAAAATAAAAAAATAATTAAGAATATAAGTTATTATTTAAAACAGATTAATCTCTTAGCACAATGCGAGAAACTTTCATTTCAAAAACTTTTATTTAAAATAAATACTTATTTTCACATGATTTTATTTACGCGTGTTTTGAACGTGCGTGTTACTGCATGAAACGTGTTGCTAAATGTAACGGTTGACTCATATCAAGTCACCTGAACATCAGCATACAGACTGTTCACAGTTCAAATGACAGCCAGACAGTTCATTTTGAACTGTCTGGCTTTCAGAATATAAGCAGATTATTGTTTCAATATTCTAAAATAGTGTCGAAGGATAAGTTTATGTTTTAAAAGGTAATTTAACAATTCTCTGTCTGAATTCGGCAGTGCTTCTTATAGTACTTGAACAATTGCTTCTTCATAAAGTTCTAGAGTTTTTAAATTGTTTTACATTCCTGTCGATATTAAATTTTATAGTTATTGTGGTGCACTTTAAGGTTCCAGCCAAATGGAATCGCCAAAACCGCATTATTTTGTAAATTCAGTGGACATTTTTTGGTAAAAACCAAAAGGAAATTCATAAATAAATAAGGGAAACCCTAAAGAGTTGAACTTCCTTTCTTGTAGTATTCTAACCAATTGCTTCATAAATTACATGGATTATTGAACATTGGTACACTCCAGTGTCCAGCAAAGTATGTTCACTCATGATAAATTAAAATTCGTGAAAGAATTTCAATTTATGGTTTTTTTATATTTTGATTTCGTTCAATTAGCGTCTTGTTCAAATGCTCAATTCGTTCTATTATTATTGTTCAATCAGCACTTTATCAGTGTTTCGTTTACCACTTCTCACTCTGTACTGACGAGGGTCAAAAGATTGTCTTCACACTTTTAAAGTAACAGTTGATCGTTTTCCTCCATATCATACAAATATCTCTTAATTGATCCGTATAAGACCCCCTATTGTAGCAGACACACTCTCTAGACATAACACTATCTTTGCAAGGCTTCACCATTTAAACTCATGTTTGTGAAAATTGCAACACCATGAAAAGGAATCGTTATAATTCAATGAAATTTAATACACAGTTGAGTGGTAGTGGTACAAATAAATGATTAAATGTTCAAAGCAAACAAATAATAACAAGATATAGGAATCAGTATTTTTGTGTAGCCACCACGCGCCGCAATAAGTGCTGCTACACGACGTGGCATGGAGTCAAACAAATTTTGAATGTCTGCCTGAGGAAGAGCATTCCATATTGTTTGTATGCGCACCCAAAGTTCGTCTGCAGAAGCAACAGGACGAGGATCACGAGCGAGACGCCGACCAACGAAATCCCACACATGTTCAATCGGCGACATATCCGGGGAATATGCAGGCCAAGGAAGAAGATGTACCTGCCGCGTTGCAAAGAAGGATTGAAAAGTCCCTAGCGATATGAGGGCGGGCATTGTCCTGTTGAAATACAGCGCCTGACAAGCTTTGAAGGAAGGGAACAGCTTGGGGCTGTAGAACTTCACTGATGTACCGGTTGCTGTTCAGATTGCCCACAATTCTTAGCAATTGAGATCGTCCATGATATGCTATGGCACCCCAGACCACAACTCTGGGTGTTCGTCCACTGTGGCGTTTGATAATGCACTCCGGAAGGTGGCGTTCACCGGCATAGCGTCTGACACGAATGCGGCCATCATGGTACCACAAATTAAAGCGGGTTTCGTCAGAAAACACGACATGCTGCCAATCAGCACGCCAGTCTCTATGCTAAATGGCCCATTGTAGCCGCAGGCGGCGATGGTTTAGCGTGAGAGGGATCCTGTATAAAGGAGTCCTTGCGCGCAGTCCACGCTGCAGCAGACGTCTACGAATTGATGAAGCACACAATGAAACACCTGTAGCTATTGACCACTGTGCTGCCAATTGTCTAGAGGAAGCTGTACTGTCCGTCAGCGCCATGCGGACCAGGTGTCTATCATCGCAAGCTGACGTAACATTTCGGGGTCCACTCCCGGATTTCCGAGTTGTCCGACACTCGTCCGTCCACTGCTTCCAAAGACGCATCACTGTGCTGCTGTTACGCTGCACACGAGCGGCTACTGCACAATAAGACAATCCAGCTTCACGAAGACCGATGATTCTCCGCCGTTCAAACTCTGTAAGTTGTTCAAATCTCGCTCTCTTTCGTCGAAGAGGCATAAGTAACGATTGAGCTAACGTTTACCACTAGCAGATAACCACCGATAACCATACACGCCTCGCTACAGCTGTCTATTTATTCGGATCCATCCGCCGTTCAGAGGGCGCTGCTCAACATACGCATGCGCAACGGATTTGAAATTCGAATCATTTGCATATCATGCGCTAATTTGCATTGCCTGAAAATTTCAGCTCACTCGCGTTTCATGGTGTTGCAATTTTCACAAACATGAGTTTAAATAAATCTCGATGTTCAACTGGGAGATGCAGCACTAAAAGTCCCCCAAGGCGCACGCAAGACAATGATAATTAAGTCTCAGAACCCAAGAACACGCCTACTCTATGGGGTAAAACACCCGTTGACCATATGTTCAGCACCAGATACCATTAACTTTAAATTTAACCAGATATCTCTATAGCCTCTATCAATTTTACCAGGAGTAAAAGGATTTAAGAACATTTAACTAAAAACTAAGGTTTTAAATGCTTATATGTATGGTAAAAAGCTTATTGTACCTTCTTGCATATTGCGCGTAAATATTTGTATTATACAAGTTGACATGACATCCCAAACAAGACAATGATCTTTCCCTTCATTGTTTTATCCTCTTCTTATTTTTTTTTTTTTTTTTCTATCGTCCAGACTACAGGCCTCATCTTTTTCCAGACCGTTACTATCTCATTATCTCCATGTATTTTTGCATACTTAGTGTGATTCTTTTTTTTTTTTTTTGTAAAAAAATTAATTTATTATATATGATATTTATTTCTTTTCACTTTGATTAATCTTTCTGATTTGATTTATTTTTAGTTTGATGAACATTGTCATTATTCTGATTTATAAGTTTGCCGTGCGTGACCACCTGTATTCCAGATAAAAGGGCATCATGGATATTGAATTACGACGGAATGCAACTTTTTATGGGCAACGTAAAACTTTGACCTCTACTACAGAGGTACAACTCGATTCAGGTAAAAAAATAGAATGGAAGTCCTCCGTTCTTCTTTCTGAGGCTGCTTAGGAATTAAGCGATGGATCTGACAAAGGGCCACTGTGCACCTAGCTTTTGAATTCCTTCCAAAAACTATTATGTAGGATTTTTTAACTGTTGCATTTGATCCTGTAGTCCTGAAGATGCTTCAACTGTAAACGATATGAGCATACACAAACAGTTCGAAGAAGTAAACAAACATATTTTATTTGTGCAGCCACTGATCATTTTTATTCTGAATATCATTCATAAACATAATGCATTGGCTGTCAACAAAATCATTCTTTTAAATTCAAATTTTGGTTCTCAGCTGGCATTTGTGGAAAAAAAAATGCAAGAAATGAAAATAAATCAGAATTTATCTTCTTCTAAACCAAAAAAACTAATATCCCAATAAGTTAATAGTCATGCTAAAAACACCAAGTATAAGAGACTACTCATAACTACTGTAATATTTATCTTTTTGAGTTTCTGTTTTAATTGACAATACTATAACTAGTATTATTTGTCCAATACTACAAAATTTGGGTCATTTTCCCTTCGGAAATACAGGTACATTGACTGTGCAACTTCTGCTACTCTCCACCATAGACATCAGTTTCTGTTTCCTCTCAGATTGTCGGTCCTTGTAAAAACCCACGCATTATTAACATTACACCCAACTCAAAAGATCATTTGGTTGGCAAAAAAAACAAATGGAAAGTAATAGACAGTTCAAAGGACACATTTTAAAATAGAAAAAAGATTTAAAAAGTCACCCTCTCTAGCATCAGAGTTAAAATCATTATCGTCATCATCAGAATTTGCATCTATGGTAGGAGATAGCAAATAAAACGAAACCAGTGTAAATAACTTTATTGAGATAACCACTGATAATGAGCATATCGAAAAGCTTGACTAAAAATCAGTTATTACTCGAAATTTTTAATGATTTTACCTTTTGATGTAAAGTCGTTATAAAGCATTTTTTTTTCCACCAAACGGTAAAATAGCTGTCGCTGGGATTTGGCGACTATGGGGACTTGTAATTTTGCATTTACATTACACAACTCCTAAACCACAACTATTAATAATATTTTTTTGACATCAAATGAGTTTTATATATTATATCCCATGAAAATACAAATTTATTTGAAAACTTAGATTTAATTTCAATTATTAATCACTTAACCCAACTTTATATCTATACCAGTTTAAGAAACATATTTATCTGCTCAAATTAATCTTAAAAGTTTCGAAAGTAAAGCATTATTTGAGATTTAAATAAATATGTCAGGAGATATTCGATATCACTGAACGTATTGAAGCCTTAGAGCTTCTAATTGGACAACTGTGGCTGTTTTTCAATAGAAGCGGCTAGACAATCAGAGTTATTTTTGTTTTTAACTATTATTTTCCTGTTTACAGACTATTATGTGAGTCACGTTTTCTGAAATTACTATGGCGACGTAAAAATATTTTGTAATTTGATGATTTGATGGTAGGATGTTTTGAAAGCCAACTAACTTATTTGTGATTTTTATTTTTACCATTTTGATTGTCATGATGGAAAAGTTAATTAATATTTCCTTAGGTTGAAGTTTCAGTGCGTTTATTTTTATGCTTTTTGAACTTATGGTATGGTTTATGTAACTACAATTTCTAATTGCATCATATATTTAGTACAAAAAAGGTTTATACTTCATAACGAATTATTAAAATCGTTATGAACTTAACCTTTTCAAGAAAAACAAATAAAATAATTAGAATTATTTTTAAAAAGTGAGTTATTACTGCAATTGAATATATATGTGAAATTGTTTCACATTTTCAATAAAACAATTTTTATTTGTAAAACAATTCCGGACAAGAAATAAAAAGAATAATTATGACAAACACGTTTAAAAAAAATTCTTAGCCTTGTAATTCTTTGACACTATACTATGCCGCAGGTGAATGTGGTGGTCTGACGCTCTGGTGCTCGGTGCAACAGACTTGAGGTTCGAGTACTGGCGGTGCATAGATATTTGTAGTAGTTCGGGATCCACTTTTAAACCGTTTGTTCCAGTCTAATATGACTGCTTGGCGTAGGGCTGAAACCCTACCCCGTAAAGCGAAAAATTCTCCTGTCTAGAAATCTGCCAGGGGGCAGATGCCCTTGGCTATGATGGGCTGTTGCGCCGATGGCGATTCCATTTTATATGCATTTTTAGGTTTTCACAAGAAATACAATAGAGTCTCGATATTTAAAAAATTTGGACTAATACATCTATACATCTAGGCTAGTATCACCGCCCATTGTTCGATGAATTAGTCATTATTTTCTAGAATTAAAACGGTACGTGTGTGAGCAGTGAAATGAGCAAAAAAGTTAGCTGTGTTTTATTAGATTTTCATATCAAAGAAATTGATGAAATTTAAGATTCAAACATTGAAACGGAAAAATTATTTCACATGGCTGTTTACATTTGCTATAGACTTTCTTTCCAAGTTGACACAAGAAGATAGCTTGTTGGTCCGGTAGCAGCCGGAACTTGATATTATCTCGGTGACATTCATGAAAGATATAGGCTTAGAGAGTCCAGCATTTATGGTTATATGGAAGGGATATGAATTCATCATTGTATTTGGCACCTTTTGTTCCCAAAACCAGAAATTTAAATGGTTGTTTTTACATTTAAGATATTTTAAAAAGCGCATGGCTGTTCCCTATGTTTTAGGCCTCGTCAGATTAATTTTCAACAAGACAACGAACAACAGCATGTTGTGTGTGTGTTGTTCTGACCTGCAATATGACAACTACTACTCGGCAAATAATTCTATAGATTTACCATCAGTTGAAAAAATTTGTTCAATGGTTACCGAGAGACAGGCATACCGGTACTCCTTAACTAGTACGATTGTTGAACAACATAAAATTCAAGCAGCTTAGAAGTCCGTACGTGTATCTGTCATCTAAACTCTGGATATCCAGTAGGATTAGGATACCCTGTCCTCAACTGGATATCCAGTAGGATTAGGATATCCTGTCCTCAACTGGATATCCAGTAGGATTAGAATATTCTGTCCTCAACTGGATATCCAGTAGGATTAAGATATTCTGTCCTCAACTGGATATTCAGTAGGATTAGGATATCCTGTCCTCAACTGGATATCCAGTAGGATTAGGATATCCTGTCCTCAACTGGATATCCAGTAGGATTAGGATATCCTGTCCTCAACTGGATATCCAATAGGATTAGATCTGTTATTGTTTGCTGTTAGTTTGTTCCAAATTTTAATTTTTCATGTTCTGTACCTCAAACTTTTCTGTATAATTTATCATGTCGTCTTCTCTTTATACTGTATGTATACAACAAACAATATTTAGCATTTCGCTTTCTTTCCTGGTGTAGCAACTCTGATGATCAGTGGTATAGGTTCTGGATTCTTCTCCTGCAATAAGGAAACAGGAAAATTTCCTCATCCCAGAAGAAAAAAAAAAGACTTCATATTTTAATTTCTATCTCTTGTTCAAGGGAAAATCGTGCTTTGATGATGGTGAGGTTTCGAGTTCAAGTTCAGTTTTCAATATCAAAAACAAGTCATCGAAAAACTTTACATCTCCAAACATTCATATACATATTAAATATAACAACATGTTATTTCGCACATACCAGGCGACAAAGCAAGAAGTGATATATCGGAAGAGAGTATAACTGATGACTTCATGTAGATCAATGTTAATTAAATTTTAAAAATGGTAATCCGAAATTGTAGAATGGTATTTGAATGTCAGAGATATAGTTTTTAAGTCAATTTTATTTAAATATTATTAAATAAAAATATGCTTGCTGTTGTTGTTAAAAATCCTGTTGCTTGCTATCCCGCACTTTTAATTTATGTTAATAATAATAATAAAAAAGTAAAATAATTATAATAATAAAAGTAAAGCCCTGTTTGTGCCTTTTTTTCCTAAAAAGCGAAAAAAATAACCGAATGCGAACCTTTATAACGAGGGTGATATAATGAAGGCTTATTGCTTATAAATTTGAGGCATGATTGTATTTAAAATATAATTTTTAAATAAATACTGTTACTTCTTTAATGATGCACTTATTTACACCTTTTAAGATTGTAAATTTAAATTTAAAAATGAATTTGCATCAATGTAACTACCCGAATTGAAATAGTAACTTTTATATTATGTTTAAATTCAGACTATATTTGGATAAGTTTTAAATAATAAAGAGATTTGCAGTCAATTGAAACTTTTATCTTTTTTTACCTAGATATTCTTTTTATATTTTTGGTATATTATTTTCTGCCTGAATTTTTTTATACAATGTAATGAATGAAACTTCAATATAATATCTTCAGAATTCCCTTGAATACGATATTTGTCATGCGGGTTTGAAATACTAGAGCTATTTACATTCACTTATGTTTCTTATGATTGCTTCTCTACTTTGAAAGATTAACTTTTACGTTCTTTTTTTCTCAACTCATTTCTATTTCAAAGGTCACAAAGTGAAATGTCTATCTTAATAAAAATATACTGGCTTCCGCAATTTTACGTTTGTTCTTCCTTGGTATTAAGTTAATCATTCTTTTTGTTAAAGACAATATTTTTATTTAATTAACGCGACGGTGTTGCTTAATGCAATGGTTCTGAAAACGGAAGACATAACATGCTCTTCACAGATAAACTTAATTAACCAAAACCAATTAGGGAAAATAATAAAAAACAAAACATAAACTAAGTCAAGTTAAATCAAACTTCGTGATAAATACTTATTTTCAATTGCCAAGAATTTAAAAATACTAATTTTTAGCAATTAGCACAATTGCTAAATATTTCACGATTCTTTCACAACAAAATGTTTATGCATTGCAGAATTTTTTGTTCTTTTACCAATTAAAAAGTCACAGTTCAAGGTTATATATTTCTAAAGAGATTTAATATATCTGATTGATATTATAATTAATAAATAACAATCAATAATTAATAAATGACAAATAATGAGTAAATATTTCATATTTTTGTACAGAGAAAGATTAAATTTTTGATGATTAGTTATTATTATTTTAATACATATGTTGTTTACAATTATACTGTAAACCAATGTACGTAAGACTGCGCTTCTAACAGTTTCACAATGGAGGAATAAACAAATTAAACTTATCATAAACAATGTCCGAGATTTGTCTATTTCCAAATTTTAAGCAGTAAAATTTAAGGATAAAAAATTTGTTTGTTTCGAAGATAATACTGTAAATAAAACTAAAATATAAAACCTCACTTTAGTGTGCATGGTAACTCTATGTCACGAGGCAGGGCAAAGTGACCTTCAAGTTGAAACAGCAACAAAAGTGTCATCCGAAAGCGCTTTCTGGCTATTAAAAGACCACTGCCAATGAATTTGTTTACAAAAACACTTTGAAGGTCGTTGAATACCATACCTTAAGAGTATCCCTGGCAGCTTGAAAGAATAAAACTTATTCATGGCCTGATTGTCGCACCTTGCAAAAGCTACAAGCACCAACATATCAGTCAGAAACGTTTCTTGGATTTTTAAACAAGTTTGGCTTATATACTCAGAAGCTTATTACATGTATTCAGCTACAGGCTCATCATCATCGATAAACATTATATTGACGTAATGCGTATATTCGTATTCCAACAATAGTGTTTAAGATTGTTGTCCAAAAACCTCGATTTTCCATCAAGATTTATTCAGTACAGTAGCTATTGTGAAGAGAGATTTACTAGAGTAGTACTAGTATTATTATTAGAGTATTAATATTCTTAGTAGTAGTATAGAGTATTAGTATTCTTAGTATTATTTTTAGAGTATTAGTATTCTTAGTAGTAGTTTAAAGTATTTAGTATTCTTAGTAGTAGTATTAAAGTATTATATTCTTAGTAGTAGTATTAGAGTATTAGTATTCTTAGTAGTATTATTTGAGTATTAGTATTATTTTGCCTCAAGTAGTAGTAGTATTAAAGAGGATTACTCGTTAGCTGATTGTTATGATCATGGAAACGTAACATAAGTGGACATTGTGCACATTAGCATGATATCACTTCACATTTTCGACAGTATGGTGATACCACAACGTAATTGTACCGAGATTCTACTGGATCAAGCCGATCTTTTCCGTGGTGCAGAGGATCCAGACTTTATGTTCATATTTGATAATGTACGACCATGCAGAATATTTTAAAGGTCTTTGATATTAGAAGAGCAAAATATACAGAAAGATGAAGCTATTTTTTTATTTAAGAAGTTTTATTGTTCAATGATTCTTCATTATTGGCATGACCTGCTTAAATAACGGTCATATAAACAAAGTTAGCATATAAACAAACGCCTTGGAGGCAGCGGACACCTGCTACTCATTTCCCTCTCTTGAACAATACAGAAACATAACATCGCATTAAGGAACGGAATGGGACAAAATCATCCTAGTTTTCCTCAATAGTATAATGTATAGCCTGATCATTAGATGTCGTATATTCATTAGCGTTCAAGGAAGTCATATTTTAATGAGGGGTGCGTATACGTCTTTATTTCATAAAAAACAAAAAGTTCTGAAGATGATCGTTTTTTCATCTTCCTTATCTTGTTCTTAAATATGATGAAATGTGTATCCTTTGCATAATACAGAATGCACATAAGACTAAAAATTTAGATATTTCAATCAATATTTATTATAAATTACCCGGAAAAGTATCATTCCTTAGAAATTGCTGGGCATAGTATATCAATTAATTGAATATAATAAATGATTCTTTTGGATACTAATATTTCCGAATAAATTTTGTGTAGAAAATGATTATAGCTGTGATATATAATTATATATAAATAACCAAATTGAACTTGAAAAACAATAAATGAGTTAACAATAACCGTAACTACCAACCGAAATTGCGAACCAATTGGAATCCACCCCTCGTCTTAGATATTTCACTTTCCAGTTAATTCTGAAACGAAAATTTGAGCGTAATTCAAAACTACAGTATGTTGGTATGATTTATCTAACTAGGTTTTACTCCTTGGGACTTAAGGTGTCAGTGGGGAATAAAAAGACCAAAGAATTGCAAAAATAAAAAGTTCAAAGAATTGCAATCCAAAGAGTGTGGAGGCCAAGCAACAATTAAGGCGAGGTCTAACCACCTCAAGCGGGGTATATATACATATGTGTGTGTGTGTGTGTTGAAAATAGAAAAATATACCTGAACATGCTGTATTGCATTTTGACTGGCACAACCTATATATGTGTTTTTGGCGATTATTATCGATTAAACGTAGTTTGTGATACCGTGTCCTTTAAAAGAATTTTATTTTTCTTTGTCTAGTATTATTCCCTTCTCTTTCCACTTCAAAAGACCTGTGTATATACACAACTTTGTATACAATATAAGTCACAATGTATCTATTTTTACGTATCATTAAAAGATGGATTATTTAATGTATCATTAAAAGGATGGATTACTTCTATGTATCATTAGGGGTTTGACACTGCTCGATTTTTAGAAAACTCGATCAATCACTTTTGGTGAACTTTTTTGGGATACACTTTATATATATATATATATATACCAACCTTTTTGTAAAATCTCGATTCCCACAAAAGGTATTTCTGAATTTAAATTAAAAAAATATCACGATTTTTTTCTTTTTTTTAACGAAGCTATCGTAGACAGAGTAGGGATTCAAAGATAAATATTGAAAGGAATAAAGAACTCTGAATGGTTATTTTCCATATTACATCTCATTTAAGAAAATCATTTGAAATAAAATGATATCTAACTTATTTTATTTATCAATATTTAACTTTAAATATTGCATTATTTTTTTATTTTCATAACATTGTAGTAAGTAATAGTGCTAATTTAATCTGAATACCTTAATACTTTATCTAATACTATACTAATAATAGAGAGTTTTTGCATACGTTTTTATCGTTTATTTTTCTCTAGCGCATGCTCATAGGAAATTGCGCACGCATATCTATAATAATGTTTCCTATGAGCATGCTCACTTGGGAGAAAAAATACCAGACGATAAAAAACGTTATGCAAAAAACACTCTAATTAATACCGAATACTATTCATTCACAGATAAAAATAATATTTAAGAAAAAGTTAAAACTATCGTAAGATCAATTTATAAGGGAAAAAATAGCATTACACTAATATTTTTAGAAAAACGTTTGGGAATCACAGATTTAGAGCATGAAATAATTATACAATGTGTCCTTAAATATGTTTTTTAAATGTAGAACTTATTGATTAAACAATTAAATCAATAAATTAAAAATATTTGACAATTTTTTTATGACTATGATTAGTGTGTAATCTAAATAGATAAAAAAATGATCAGCTACCTTTTCCAAGTTAACAATGATTTCATTATTTTTGAAGTTTAATATTAAATATATATTGCCTAATTTAATTAATCTCCAAATATTTTTCATCCTTCAAACTCTCGATTTTTAAAAAAATTACATTTTATCATAACGATAAGAGTTGGATACCTCCCAAAAACAGTTTTTTTTTTTTTTTTTTTTTTTTTTTTTTTTTACAGGCATTTTGTCTACTACCTTCATGCGAATTAAACGATTTTATGTATCATTCATTAATTATTTTATGTATCATTACAAAGATGGATTATTTTATGTATCATTACAAGGATGGATAATTTTTATGCATCATTAGAGTTGGATACTTCTCGATTTTAGAAAAATCGACCAATCACTTTGATACACTTTTTTTTTTGTAAAATCTCGATTGACTCAAAACATTTCGAATTTAAATCAAAAAATATCAAGGATTTTCCTCTTTAATGAAAAGAAATTAGCATCATAATATTACTTATAAGAATGTTTGAGAACCATAGATTTAGAGCATTAAATTTGTTTTTTAATGTAGAACTTATTGATTAAACATTTAAATCAATAAATTCAAAATATTTGACAATTTATTATGACTTTGATTTGGGTGAAATCTAAATAGAGGGGGAAAAAACTGATCAGTTACCTTTTCCAAGTTAATCACGATTTCAAAATTATTGACAAAGTTTAACATTACATATATATTGCCTAATTTAATTCATCACCAAATATTTTTCATCCTTCAATCTCTCGATTTTTTAAAAAAATTACATTTTTATCATAACGATAAGAGTTGGAGACCTCCCAAAAAAAAAGGTTTTGTTTTTGCTGCAGGCATTTTGTCTCCTCCTTTCATGTGAATTAAACGATTCCGCCGATTATTTTGGAAGATTGTATCTCGGCCTTGGCAACCCTAACTGCGTCTCTTTCTTCGAAGCTCTCTGTTGCCCTTTATTTCGAACATAAAAACAGGAAGTGGTTTCAGGACAGGAAACGCACGCTTTAAAAAGTACACTTATTTGGAGGATTCTGGTGCTCACAATGTGCACTAAATGTAAAGCGCGGACAGCATGTGCCTTGGACAACAAACAAAACTGTTAACATAGATAGAATACTGAATTAAATAAATAAAATGAACGTATTTTTAAATTAGTTTATACAAGTCTCAAATATAAACCTTCTTAAATAACAATGTGTTTAAGTGTAATTGTTGTTAGAACAATTTTGGTAAATGCTAATTTAATTTTGAAATTTTAAATATACACTAAATTGTTTGCTCTTTTTGTTATTGTACTTTGAATTAATATATTTTTTACAAAAAACATGTCTGTTATTAAAAATTCATATTATGTAAAATAATTTGTATTCATAATATATGTATATAATGAATACAAATTATTTTATATACAATTAAACAAATTATTTATATGCATAAAAGATATTAATATATATTTAATATTTGCATCATTAATTAATAATATTAATGTAATATTTATATAATTTTGAATTAATATGATAATAATATATTTAATATTTAATGTATCATAAATTACCTACCAAAATCAGAATTTCTTTAGAAAAACAGTCTGAGAAAAGAAAGAAACTCATCAGTAAATATTTATCTTTTTTTTTTTTTTTTTTTTTTTTTATTTATTATTTTTTTTTTTAATTTAATTTTCTGATAACTATATGTTTTCACAGTTATCAATTCAAATAATTATTTTGAAAGTTCAATTACAAAAAGGGCTACATACCTAAAAAACAGATTAATCATTTTAACAAAATGTATACAATATTTATTTATTAAAATCCACCGTAAAAAAAAAAAAAAAAAAAAAATTGTAAATGTCCCTCCGAAATGATCATGGTGACGTGTAAGGTCTGGAGTTCATTACTGCACTCCCTCGTCTCCATGGACCTTTCTCGCTCTGTTTTTACTGCAAATTTTAGACTTTTGACTAGACATGACTTTTTATAAGGACACCTTGGTGGCCAATATTCCTGACAGTGTCCCGTATTTTCTTTTATGGATTTTACACATTTGGCAATCTGTCCTGCGCTCTCTTTTAGGAACTGTTCTCCAGACAACTTTTATAACAAGGCTGATTTTCATTGGGCTACCAGAGGGCTCATGGCCGATATGGCCTCCTCTCCGACGGAGAAAAAAACATTATGTGTATTAAACTAATCTCCCCCTTGGATACTTCTTACCCCAATGTACAGATTGAGTTCGACTTGAATTAAACCGCTGGTTGCCAAAAAAGACACACATTTATGGAGCAATACATTTAAGAATATAAAGTATAATAATAAATACATTTTAAGAAGCCTATTTGGAATCAAATCTCCTTGAGGGTTCGATAAAAACACTCTGATGATGTCAGTATTTTAAGTAATATTTGTTCTTTCTATCAAATATGTAATGTTAAGAAAACCATCAAAAAATCAAATACGGATAAGGAATGGCTACGGTTGTTTTCAAACCACTAACTATAGTTGTCTGAAAAGTCACAGTCCATCATCAAAAAATCTTTATGGAGTGATGGAAGACATTACTGACAAGTTCTTTAAAAAAATGGAACTTGCGTTTTCCTCTATCTGAACTAGTGGTGGCTATAGTGGCTAGTTCTGGTTCTAATTGTGGTATCAGCACATTTTACGAAAATAGGCCAAGTCCCTTTCAATCTTTTTGTTACATTGTCGAATGGCTGGATTCGATATCGAATGGGGTATTTTTGCTAAACAATGCTAAATAGATGCAAATTATTCATAATTTAGGATGCCATATTTCAATGATTGCCAAATGTTTCTGCTATTAGTTTTCATCATTCAAAAACGATCAACAATTCATCGTTGAAAATATTCGAATAACGTTGTATATTTGGTTGATTGGAGATGGACCAGTTTCACGATGCTGGCAGATAGACCGAAGGGAATGTAAGAAATCAATATTTTATTGAAGTGTTAAATTAAAAAAAGTGGCATATAACATTTTTATGAAAATAGATATATATGGATAGAGATGTTTGTTTAAATTTGCTGCAAAAGTTGGTAAAGGATTTCTTTTTGTTCGACGAATTGTTTCCGAAGACAATTTCTATCAATTAATAAATTTAAAAATTATAAAATTTTTCATTTATCAGAAAAGTTTAAAATGTTATTTAATGTAAGCACATAAAGCTTGCAAAGAGATTTTGAGCTTGAATTCTCTGGTTGAAGGAGTTGTAATCCTTATTTTCATAAGTATCTAGATCTGAGGAATAAGAGCTGAAAGTGTCGGCAAATCTACATTTAAGGACTTGTCTATTGTTTCAGTGTGCTTAAATGTCTCAAATGGACAGTTAGGCTAACTGGTAAAAGCTTTCAGGATTTTCCGGGTAACATACCCGGACAGGATTACCATACCATTACCATACCAGGATTACCATACCATTACCATACCAGGATTACCATACCATAACAGGATTTTCATGCAGAACATAATTCCGGGTAACCAGACCTTATTTTTAGGTATGATTGAAATAATAGTTACATACATGATTGAATTTATTGGTATTGATTGGTATGATTGAAATAATTGTTACATTTCATGCAAAAATATGTGTTTCTTTCAAAAAAAAATTTTTTTGCATTTGATGACGCCCTTTTCAAACAATTTTTTTTGTCTGAAATTTATGGTTTTTATTGGCGACTTTTAGAAAAGGATGTTTCAACAATTTACTTTAAATGTTCTTTTACTAATTTGATAATATCTAAATATAACATAATATTAGAACAATAAAACAAAAAATAATACAAAAAGTATTGATTAAAATAATTGAATTGGACATAAAAAATTAGAATACAATAATCGGACAACAAAATTGAAAAAAAAATACTACTCAACTATCTTATTGAATGATTACTACTGAAAGTTTACAAGCTATAAAGCACAATTACATGTTTACTGAAAGAATTTATATAGTTGTATCCTGCTTCTGCTAATAGTTCCCAATAAGATTAATGAACTTGATGAGCAGTAATAATTTTAAGGTATTTTTTTCTTGATTTTCCTTGATAAGTAGCAATGATTATATAAAAATATTTTTGGACGTCATAGATAAAACTAGTTTTATGGTAATTCCTTGTAAAACACAATGCATATTCTAAGAAAATATTGAATCTAATTAGAGTTCAGTGAAAATAAAGATAAAAATTGGGTTATTGTTCATTATAACAGAATTCGATTGCTTGGCGATTTTACTTAGCAATGCCATGAGTTTAGTAGTCAATGACACCACTTAATTTCATCATTCTCTATTTAATAATCTCAACCTAATGTCATCACTTCGTTATGCATTTATTTCAAATTTGTAAATAATTTATGAGTATTGTTATTTCCTCTTATTTTTCCAATAAAAATCTTAAGAAACATTGCATTATAGAATTAACAAGACTGAATGTTGAGCAAAGGTTGTAAAATTTTGAAATTTATTCTACGCAATTCATATTTAAAGACAAAAATTAGTTCCTAAATAGTAAAATATTTGCCCTGATCTGTTTGAGATTTATTTGTAGTTAACTTGAAGAATTGACCTTCTATTTAACTACAGTTAATAGTATCGTCTATGTAAGTCACGTAGTAATCAGGTTTAGTTATAATGAACACGTACCGTTAATAGTTTGTTTCTTATTTTACATGGAATTCTTTTAAAATCGTGTCACTAACCAGTGTCACTAATCACTAACCAGTTTAAAAACAAAATGTGTTATTTGAAGTTCTCAATAACAGAATACATTGCTCAAAATGTTATAAAATTATGATTAATTGCATCTTATAAACTTAGTTACAAAGTGAAGATTGTCTTTCTGTTTTATTGTAAGAAAGTTTCACCTTGCGTAAATCAAATGCATTCTAAGTGTTGAATACTAATTTTTTCATTTTTTTTACTAATCATTATACTAACAAATATCAAAATCATAGAATTGTATTAAATCTGTGTCAATTTTTGACCAAAATGATCCTTTTTTGTCAATCCAAATTGAATCGATGGATCCTATCTAGATTTTCAAAGTGCAATCAAAGAAATAGTGAGAAATCCTTATGACGAAACTTCAAAACAGTTATAATAAAATGAAATAAATCGTTAGTTTAAAAGATAGGTCTTAAAATAAAAATGCAACAGTTTTCAAGATTAATTAAAACTTTGATTAATAGATGTCATTGCAATTACAATACAATGACTTATAGATAGTGCTGAAATGAACCATCATAACCTAAAGTAAAATCAATATCAAAAAGGATTTGAAATAGTCCCGTTTCATATACAATCGTTCTTAAGACAAGCCTCAAAATACATGGGATTTGAAGATATTTTCTGGAATACTTCTATTGAAATGGATAAACATTCTTTACAGATGGACCGATAAAATTCTTAAGATGTTTAATTCGTCATGATTGCTTGTCTATTCATCGAATTTTTGTCATTCTTCAAGTTTTGGAGGCTGAAATTTTAATAAACTTTGAGAAAATTTGTGTTTAAATTTTACAGTCAGACTATTAAACAAATAATTTATTTCAAATTTTCTTCTATAGCAATATCGACGTTATGTGATTTCTAAGTATGAGCACTTTTCTGAAATATCCTGTATATTCTCCTTTTTCATAATCTGAATTCATAAATTCAATATTAATTCACGAATTATACTTTATCACTAAAATGACAAAACGTTCTAGAGCAATTCTATGTTGTAAAATCTCCTGATAAATATACGCACACATACAAAAGCCCTCCCCCCCTCCCCCAATGAAAATAAAAAAAACATATTTCCAAATGGTTAATATGGCATTTCATTAAATTTAGATATTTCATTTAGATCAGGGGTGGCCAATCTGCGGCCCGCCTTGAACATTTTTCCGACCCGTGAGATTTATCACACTTTTACAAAAATATATTTGTTTTATAATGGCCAAAGTAGTGAAAACCAATGAATTAAAAAAATACAATATGTGTGCATCCATATATTCAAAAATTAACTATCGAAATTATGAGAAAAAATTAATTTTGATTTTAAAATAATATTCTTGCGAATATATCACAGACATTGCCTGTTTTATTTATGAGTTCGCAGAATAATTAAATTAAATTCTGCGAACTCATGATGAGTGGTGAAACAAATATCGCACCAGTAAAATAACTATTTTTTAATGATTTCATTTATATTTATATATTTTTATATTTCATTTTTAGTGTTATACATTTCTTTACAGTGTGTGTTTTGTATGACCATTATTATTATATTATCTATGTTTATATGAAATAATAAAAGTAAACACAATAATAATAATTTATTATGTTTCAATTTTTCACTCCAAAAATATCTATAGTGGGTCAAAATCTAATAGGGGGACATATAATTTTATATACGACTCACGGAGTTATGATGCATTTCCAAATGGCCCGCAAGATCATTTGTGTTGGCCACCCCTGGTCTAGATTGATGGTAGAAAGCATGTTAATAATCAAAGTGAGATAAATTTGAATATATATAACATTGACAATTCTTGGATATAAGGTCTAATTGTAAAACTTGCAGTAAAATAAATGATTTTTAATTATATTTAAATGAATAACCTTACGTTTAACAATTAAGTAATTGCGCATTAAAAATTGAAGCTACCGTGCTACTTATTATAGGTGATCAGTCAGCAACCTTGCTACCACCAGATGTAAAATAATAATTTAACTAAATAATCCAAAAGAAAGTTACCTTTAGAGTTGACGATAACGAAGATCTGTTATTTTTCATCAATTCATTTATTTCTTCAAGCGTTAGTGGTATGTAGGTTAAAGCACTTACTTTTACTTTTTACTCTTTATCATTTAACGATTGAATAATTTTATCTCAGAAATTCGTAGTGTACTCACCCCTAGAATTCCTAGTACGTAATTAACATGCGCTGATTCAAGGTAGAGATATGGATGGTAGCAATACGTAAAACATACTAATCAGCTCACATCACTTAACGTCTCGATTAATGTTGAAAAAGCTGTGTTGTGACAGCTCGGAGATACGCCGATTCTTTGGTTTTTTATTTCTTTATGACACACAATTGATTATTAC
Source organism: Caerostris extrusa (assembly GCA_021605095.1). Taxonomy (NCBI): domain Eukaryota; kingdom Metazoa; phylum Arthropoda; class Arachnida; order Araneae; family Araneidae; genus Caerostris; species Caerostris extrusa. The sequence goes on along the minus strand of BPLR01019577.1, from coordinate 94,318 downwards.
GGCCTGTCGACAAAGTGAGATTCGGGAGTAATATATGCCGAACAGTGCATACTGGAAGAAGGGGGAAAAAAGAAGAAAATATTTAGTGCTCTCGTGATCGTTATCTTAAATCAAAGTGTCACCATCAAAAATGTAATAATTTGAAAAGCAATTGAAATACAGTGCACGACAGTTAAATAGTAATTATCAGAATGATTACCTAATGGTTTGGATTTTCGCATTTTACTTTCCAATACCTAAACTTGTTTTTTTTTTTCCAGAGAATAAAATTAAGCAGCTACTATAACAGCTACTGAATCCGTTTTCTATTTTTGAAGTGAGATGAGAATAGATCATTAGAAATTGTTGTTGTTTGTTATTTTCGAATGTTGAAAATGTTTATCTGAGGTCATTAGCCAGTAGAATAACAAGTACGTAGCATATTTAATGTTACTCATGGTTGTACTACGAAGCTAATACACGGATTTTATATTTTGCCACCAGTGTTTGAAATGTCCATCCCCACAGCTGGGATCTAAGGGATTCATCCCCTCTTCCTTTTCTTCCTCCTCGAGACCAACGGTAGGACATTCCGCCTTACAAATTTATTTATGTGTTGTTGTGTTGTGACTAATCCTCAGTGTCCAGCAGTGTGTGACTGACATCCCATGAGTGATCTCAAATGAATGGAGAGAAAAGGGGCAGCTTCTGTTGTGATAGAGCACCTGCAGGTAGAAGTCTGACTTGGCTCCGTGATGCTCTTACAGTCATACAGTCTTCATCATATGAGACCGGAACCTATGACTTAAAGTGAATTCCGAACCACTACAAAGATCCATGGAACTGCCAGGACTCGAACTCGAAACTTGTGGCACTGAGCGCCAGAGCGCTAGCCACACGCAGCCATTCAGGTCTACACATTTATTTTATCCAGCCATGGAACATTTTTCATTTTGCAAATGCCGTACATTGGCCGTACACGGACTTTCCAATATTTTTTAACCATGTCCTCATACCGAGAACGTGCACTACAATTATTTAAATGTTTAAAAGTCATAGGACGACTAGAGTCACACAAAACACCGGGGAATCCACCACTCCAATTCTATTCAGATGGCCACATAAGCAGTCATGACCTAACAATCAAACGTCTAAATAGAGTCACAGCTATCTTTCTTGGAAAATTGGAAATAGTTCTTTCTTTCCCCACAGTTTTCCATTTCTTATCTATAGCGCTTTGAATCCTTATTTAAGAATTTTCTTAAGAGTCAAGTTAACAAACAATTTAGTCGTATGAAACAAAAGCAGTAAATTTATGCGTTGCTCTATCAAAGTTCCCTTCTCAGACAGTATACCAGCTTTTTCCGTTGCCCATAATTCCACAGTGGGCCGAACAGGCCCCGGTGGCAAAGTCTTTCCGGTGGCACAGTCCACCGGAAAGACATTATGTGTGCCAGTGTCTTAAGCAAAGGCCAACAGTCCAAGATTCTTTGGGAACTATTTTGGTTATTCAAAAGGTTTTGAAGTGCACACTTGAGTCAGACAATATGACAGTTTTTATAAAGGAATGGCTACGAATCGGCAGTTGTTGAATAGCCACAGCAATAACAGCAGCCATCAAAGACAGCAATAAGAGGGCCCACATGTAAATAGAAACTAAAAACTCACTATGGACACCCGCTCCAACACTTCTTGCTTTCTCAAACATAGAGCAATCAGTATAAACACGAAGCCATGGAACGTACACTCGTGAGTTTTGGGTAGGCACTGCTTGCCAAATTTCGCACCAAACTTTGCCGATTCCTAAACAAAACGCTCTATCAACCAGACTTTTTGTGACTCATCAATAGAGAACAAATTAAGATGAAAATAACATTTCTTTTTAATTACACATATTAGCTGGAATCAATTCATAAAATACAAATTAAGAGAAGTTTATAATTTATTATCACATTTTTAAACAAATATTACAAAATGCATTACAATAAAAATAGATATTATACTTGAAAACATGGAAAAACTATCAGATAATATAATATTTCACAACACAACATGCATCTTTATTATGAAATTATTTAAATTGAATAATTATAAGAAATTTGCTTTACATCATAAAAATATCATATTGATGGGTTAATGATAACGCATGCTAATAAATTAGTATTGAATTCCTGCTATCTCGCTATGTACTGAAATAATAGCACTGAAAAACGGGTAGACGTAATGAAGAAAATCTTGGTGTGTCTCGTATTGTCAGTTCAGTTGCATTGCCTAGGGAGACATATTAGTTATTCCGAAAACAATCCTGATCCTCTCCAGACAAAAAAATGCTGCAATTCTTATTTACCATGTCTCGTATTTGAAGTTGACTTGATGCGAGGCTCTTGTTTTGCGTTAAGTTTATTTTATCGACAAAAGACAAACTGATTTCGGAAGTAAAATATTCGTTGTTCTTTTTTAAAGTTAATATTTGTTATAGGTTGGAGTGTTGGTGGGTAGAGACTTGAGTTTCCGAACTGAAAGTGCTCAGTTCGAAATCCGACAAGAGAAATCGAACCAAAAACTTCTGTTTTATGCAGACGATAAAACTGCATGACAGAAGTTCTTTTCATTGAGCTAATGGAGAAATCAGGAAGGTGTGATACCCTCAGATACCATGATGTCCCTGGGATGCTCGTTCCGAATTATGGTAGCAAATGTGAAGATGCAAGTAGACCGTTGTGCCTCATTGTGCGCCTATGAACCTACTATATATCTGTTATTCTAGTGGCAAATGATATTGGGCTAAAATATTAGGCCTTCGAAAACAAAAAATATAATTAAATATTAGTTTTTGTTTAAAAAGTGAATGCGTAGATTGAATGCGTAGAACATGTCTAATGTCAAAATCATGGGGTTTTTTTCAAACACGAGAAAACAAAAATATTAAAATTATCATAGATAAATAGCGCCAAAAAATTGGACACCAATAACCTTTGTAATTATCATTAGATCTTCACATTAGTGGTATCATTGGAAATTGCTTGAAGGTACACACTAACTTACAAATGATTAATTAAGGTAATCACTTCATTTACAGAATTAATTAATATGGTTAATTTCTAAATCGAAATTTTTCCATTACGGGACCAGATATTTTTAACGCAATCGATTCAATGTGTGAAAAATAATTATCTAATTTGTCGCAATTTTCGCTACAAATTTCTCATAACTTTTAAAATTATAGAAAAGTCATGTATTAACATTATAATTGATTCATTCAATAGTTGAATAATAAGTTACTGTCTTCTTGTTAAGATAACTACGAAAGAATTGATTTGATTTTACAAAACAAAACCTTTTTAAACAATAGATATAATTCAAATTGAAATTCATCATCAAAACAATAATTACACAATAACAATAATTTCACATAATTATAGTTTCAATAACAATAATTACACATAATTATTATTTGCTCACAATTATACCATCTAAAATGAATAAAATCTTAAAAGATACCATCTATGAGCGATTAATTGCTAGAATGTTTTTAAGACCATCCTTTAAAATTATGCCATTTTTTATACACTTCTTAAATATTTTAAGCCCTTGGCATAAAATAACTAACGTTAAAGATTTCTGTTTGACTTTTAATTTCACCAAATCAACTAATGGGCTTTAATAGAAAGCAGTTTTATTAAGTATTGGTTAAAAATTAAAAATTTATAAATTAAATTTATGTACTCAAACAAAAGGAATTGAAGACACAAAAAAGGCGGCACTTTCTTTTTTGTGTTATTTATTTATTGATAATTGATAAAAAGAAAGAATTTTTTTATATGATTACGGCTTAATAAAATCTTATTTTAAATAAAAAGTTATGAAAATTTTCCCCAAAAAGAGATTTTTTAACATTTAGAAAGAAATTAAATAAAAGATTAAATATTTAGCAATTTTATTTTAATTATTTTTTCCCTTTTTGTTTAAAAATAATTTTAATATGCATTAAGTGGAAATAACGAAATAACATTTCAAATAATTCATTATCAATTGGTGAAATTTTATGATTTGAAATCAATTCACAAGTGATTAATTTTTTATTAATTCTTTATTTTGATGATGAATCAATATTATTTTTATAATAAAATACTCTAATAAAATATTTGTAGGATATTTTACAAATAGATTCTTCTTTTTGCAATAACGTTGTAGTTATTTTATTTGTATACATTTTAAATATTCTTACTAGCACGAACAATTTTTTTATGAAATATATAGTTTATAACTTAATAAATAAAATGTTTTATAATGTTGATTGTAGCTAATCATACCAGGTCATATCTAAATAAATATATAATATGCAAAAATAAATAGCATATTATTCGATTTACTCTCAAAATATTGTGATTATTATATTAAAAATTAATTATACGCATATTATAAAAATATAAATTACGCTACATACTTAATATTTTTAAATATAATTTTAAAATATTTAATCATTTGCTCATATAAGTGCAATCAATTTTATATTAAATCTGATTCTGATTGAGTTTTATATTAAATCTGATTAATTCTGTTTTGATTTTTAAAAAAAATATATATATTCCAATAGCTTTTGTAAAGCGAAATAAGCCACATCCAAAATTACTTGTGTCTTTTTAAAGTTTTATTTATTAATATTTTATGAAGTCAAATTATGACAATTTTCGTTTTAGAAAAATATAGAACTATTTTTTTTTTTTTTTTAAATAGAAAAAAATATTTTTTTTAAATGTGAAAGTTTAAATGCATAAAAAACTGAAATAAAAGATCGAAGATTTAAATCAAAAACAAATTAAAATATTTCTTTGTTAACTTTCCAACTTCGCGCATGCGACATCAGGCTATCTCGTTTTGTGGAAAAACAGATCTATAACAAATATTTTTTTAATTTGAAATCGGATACATAATCAACATTTTTTTGAAGACCTCTCAAAATTTTCATAATAATTTGAAAAAAATATTATTTATTAAGGGTTGAAGCGACTAGAATTTTATATGCTACTATTCCTTTCTTTTTAATATTTATTGTTTTTAAAAATATTGTATTTTTATTATTTTCTGGAAAAAAAATATTATTTTTCTGGAGAAATAATAACATAATTTCAATCAAACGACTACAGCAAAATTTAAAAAAATGTTAATTAGAATGCAAAATATCTTTAATTAAATGAAAGTTTCATTTAACAATTGAAAAGTCCATTTTTGAATCACCAGAACATTTAATCAAATCTCTACAAAAAAAAATTATTATATAATAATTTCATCATGCTGAATCGAATGCAGTAAAATCTCGGTTTCCGTAATAGAAAAATTTCGAGTTAGTGGTTAATTAATTTTGTTAATCAACTGCATTTAATTCTTTTCTTCGAGACATTTATAACAACACCATTTGTGTGATGATCTAATGATAATTACAAAAGTTATTAAAGTGTCCTTTTTTTTTTTGTGGCCAACTGTACCATTTTCATTTTAAATTATGTGTGTGCTTCTAAATTTTTACTTTTTATTGCCTTACTTAAAGAGTAATCATTATTATTATTATTATGAATTTTATTTTAAAAAATAAATAAATAAGTCAGGTTTAAAGTTACAGATAATAATAAAATATTCTCATTTGTGAACTCGTCTTTATTTACCTAATTCAAACACAGAAAATAAAATATTCTTGTTTATACACTTCTATACAAATAAAAAAATTACTGTACTTGGTGACATATACTGTAATTAAAATCACTTTTTGTCATATTTACGAACCGACTTACTTTAAGAGCAAACGCTAACAACCCGAAATGTTTAGTCTAGTAGATCTCCAAAAAACTAATTAAATTCTTTTTTTCTCGCAATTACATCGATGTCACGTTCTATCCTCATAAATATAGAAAAAGGGCCGGTTTTTCCGAAAATACACTTTTTTTATGATGCCGGCAGAATATCAAAATAGAAACATGGATTAGACGTGGTTTTATTTCAGGCATAATAGCTACAAATAGTAGTTCCTTAATGTGTTCTTCCTTTGCACAGTATTCGATAGTTCATGATTTGTGGAAATAGCAATAACTATGAAATTTTCATTATAATAATATATATATCATTATATAATAATAACGGTCGAATAATTTTTTGATACTATTATTTCTTTTACCAAACGATATTTTTATCAAACAATTTTCAATCAATCAAGTTACATTTTAAAAAAAAAATTACTTAAATTTCCAAAGCAAAAAATATGTAATTTCATTAAAATTGGGTATGCTAGGTTGTATCTATTAGTACACTATAAATAATAAAACACTTGTATCTGTGATTTGTATTAATTTTGATTTAGAAATTATGTAAACGAGAAATCTATTTTTTTTTTTCTTAGTGGCTATCTTGTGTTTAACCAAAAGTTTCGAATAAATTATAGCAAGGTTTTATCCAAAGAATCTGGAGCAAATGGTTGAGGTCAGGAATTGTTTTAAAATCAGATTCCTGAACCTTTTATAAATTTTTCCCGAACTTTTAGGAATTAATGTTAAAATTAAAACTATGTAGTATACGATTTAATTGTATTCTTCAATAATAATATAAACCAGTAGCAAAGATAGTTAAAACAGTACAGCAAACCAAGTAGGTGTTAAAAGACTATCCTAAGCACTGAGCTTATAAAATGTTATATTGGATCAACAAAATTAAATCTTATAGAAGTTATTCTATTATTAAGAACAAAAAGATATAATGAATTACTAATATAACGCCTTTGTGACTAAAATGTACTGTTAACTTTTGTTTATATTAAATTATTCCATAATATTTTGGTATCTGTTAATTTCGAACTGTTTTTATACGACATATACTTTTATACACAAATTTAGAGTTCAAGGATTAATTCACAAAGTTAGTATAAATACTTCTACTTCTTGGAAGCCTGATGGTCAATTGATTAGCTTTCTGGCCTTTGATACCACAGGCTTCAGGTTAGAATCCTGGCTGAGGTCAGGTTAGAATCCATCGATGGTGAGGGGTTCGGAATCGACATTAAACTGTAGGTCCCGGTCTAATGACCGTAGAGCTACAAACCAAACCAATCTTCTAATTGCGCAACAGTCCCATGGTGGGCCAAGGCCGTCTGCCTACTGGCAGATTAGTACAAAAACTACACGCTTAAAATTATAAAAAAATGCTTTGTTATGCAAAAACGGTTTTTAATGCATACGAGTCCAATAAAAGACAATGAATTTATTTTACAAAATCTTCTAAATTCATCAGTAAAGATGATAGTATGATAGTACATAAAATTAAGGTCATAAGTCAGTAGTTGGCACAAAAGAATACGAAGAGGAAAAGTCTTTGGCCGATTCCCCAACTCTAATTACACTCATGTCCATAAATTACGGATAATGAAGTTCAGGCAAAGAAAGAGACAGAAGCAAAACAAATTTGACTTGTTTGTAAAGTCTATTTATTAAACAAAAGGTAAAGAGCAAAACAGATGCTATATGTTTGACATAATTAATAAAAATTGCGATTTTTTACTCCCTGGAGCAAATTTCAAAAAAGAATCAATTTACAAAAAAACAGTATAACATGGTTAGTATGATGGTTAATATAGAGTATGTCTCCCGGACAATGCAATACCGGCCTTTACAACGCCTAGGCATGCTGAGTATCAAATTATCAATCTGTTCTTGGGGAATATTACACCACTCATCAAGCAATGCCCTCCGAAGTTCCGGTTGACAGGTGGGAGGGGGTTGACGGGCTGCAATTCGTCGGCCAATCATATCCCACACATGCTCTATTGGATTCAAGTCCGGTGAATATGCTGGCCAATCCATACGGGTGATATCCTCCAATTGAAGGCATTCGTCTACAATGTTTGCACGGTGAGGACGGGCGTTGTCATCCATAAACAGAACCCAGAACAGCACCCATGGCGCTCCGAAACAAACGTGCATGTTGTTCCAGAATGACATCCCGATAGATGTGGCCGGTCATCGTTACACTCTGAACATGCAGGTCAATTCTGGAACCAAGAATAATTCCTCCCCAAACGAGCCATCCTGCACCACCGTAACGGTGTCGTTCAATGGTGTTCTCTTGGTGGTAACGGGTACCTGTCGCTCTCCATATGAAAGTCCGGCGAGAATCAGACTGCAAACTAAACCTGGACTCGCCGGAAAACATCACATAAGACCACTGTTGCGGTGTCTACAATGCTTGCTCTCTACTCCAGGTTAATCGCAGGCGACAGTGAGTTGCGGTAAGTGGAACACATCTGACAGGCCTACGAGCATATAGACTAATGTGCCCTAAGCGTCTGTACACGGTCTGCCTTGAAACTGTCGTACCGGTAGCTGAAGAGAGCTGACGAGTCAGGTCGGATGCTGTGCTCCGTCTGTTTCTTTTGGCAGTAACTGCTAAATACCGGTCCTCATTCGGCGTTGTAACTCGGGGGCGGCCTGTGCTGTAACAACTACTCCCATTCCCATCATCTTGGAATCGTTGCCAAAGCCTGGAGATGACACTCTGGGCGATTCCAAGTTCCTCGGATACTTCCAGCTGGGTACGTCCACATTCCAGTCGTCCGATAATTCTACCACGTAAAAAATCATCCAAATGCTTCCTTTGTGCCATAACTATGCGGTTATTGCACTGAAAGGCTTTTAAAGCGCTTGTGAACAATTTTACTTCTTTGCCACCATTCCTTATATACCCCTTACACCTTCGTCATTGTGACGTACTATTCGCGCCATGTGGTGGTTTCCTGTAATTTGCATATTCTTCTTCAAGATGTGTGTGATAATTCTACAGGTGAAATTTTTATTTTAGAGTTCAATTTCTGTGGGATTCTGAATTATCCTTAATTAATGGACATGAGTGTACTATCACTATAACAAAAGTGATTCACAACTTAATTAACGAAATTATTGTTTTTTAGGTTTGGTTTGTAGCTCTATGGTCGTTTCGTGCACATTTTAGGCTAATTAAACAGGGACCTACAGTTTATCGTGGATTCCGAACTCCTTACAAACATCCATGTCACCGCCGGGATTGGAACCTGAAGTCTGTGGTACCAAAGACCAGAGCACTAACCAGTTAGACATCAGGCCGCTTATTACTTTTATTTAGATTCGACGAAATTTTCTAATATATTATATACGCCATTTAGCATATATTACATTTAAATTTCTATTTGAGTGAAAATTACGGTTCTTGTCAACCAATAAAAGTAAAAAACTAAAATACTAGGAAAATATTTCTGCTTTCTATTTTTTTTATAAATTAGCATGCTACCAACAAATTCCCGCCATCAGCAAATAACGCAATATACTTTACATTGTGGGTGAGCAGAAGATCTACCTCCCCGTGGTGCACCTGGTAACACTTTTTGGTAGCTAAAAGATCTGCAACTTGGCATTATTGTTAGATTAATGAACACTGTCTCAGCATGTTTTGTTGTTGTAAGTTTTTTTTTGTTCTTTTTTTTTTTTTTTTTTGCTGTAACTGTTCATAATCTGCCATTGGAAATATAAAAAAAACTTTACATTGTAAAACTTTTTGAAAAAAATATGAAGATTGCGAATTTACTAGTAGAATTCAGAAAAAGAAGAGGAAATCAGACACTTTTACCAAAAATTCGATCATCGGTATATATCAGCCAATAATGGTAATCATATCAAACACCAATATAATATTCTTCTTTATAATGAAACACAAATGAAATAAAAACAAAAAATAATAAAATAATAATTTTAATTCAAAATATAAAAATTAAATAAATAAATAAATAAATGTCATAAAGCCACTAGCTGTCAGTTAACGTGGCTTTACAAGAGTTCATTACAATATTTAAGCTGCTAGTCTAATTAAAAATTTCTTTCAGCTAAAAAGAAATTATACTTCAGTGTTTTCAATTTAACAAAAATTTCACATATATTAGTAGTTCAATTTATTATCAATGACATAAACATCATTAGCTTAATGCGAATATGTGACAAAAAATAAAAATTTACTTTTTAGGAACTATTTTAATAATGAAGGTAATGAAATTTTGCATAATATATCAATTATTTGAAGATATTAATGATGTACAACTATTGAATGACGTAACTTGTTGAAAATATTTCTCTTGGAATTCTAATTATGCATTACTTAATTTGTCTTCTCAATAAATTAAAATATATTAATAATTTCACTGAAATAAAAGCTATTATGTCTATTAGTCTACCAGGTTACGTTCTAATAGTAGTAAACACATTTTAAAAGCCATATAAATATAATTAAATATCATTATGTAAATACTATCATAAAGACAATAAGCTATTTTCATATATAATTAAGCAGTTTTGTGTACTATTGAAAGATAGGTAGCATTTATTATTTTAGGAAGCATATGATTTGCCAACCGAAACTGAAACTAATAATTAATTAATTGCTGAAATTTCTACCATTTTTAATAATGATCTAACTTAATGTTTACATAAAAGCAATATATTTTGTAAACATTCCATTCTGTATTATTATTATTATTTCATTTTTCTAGAGACGCAAAAAAGTAATTTATTTAGAGCAAGTTCTAAAACATATAAATAATATAATTTATAGATTATGGAAGTACTCTTTTCCATAATTTTAGGTACTATAATCTTGTTTACTGCAGTCGAAAGAATCTGTCAAATAAATTGAATGATTTTTATTGAACATGCACAGATACACATATATAAACAGCTTATGTAAACCTTACATAAATTTATAAAAGAACTTAATAAAGCTTAAGAACTTATACAAAGCTTACAGAACTTACACTCAAGAGCCAAAACATTATGACCACCTGTCAATAACGAGTTGGCTCACCTTTGGCACGCAACACAGCTTCAACCCGCCTTGGCATGGATGCCACAAGTCCTTGGTAGATGGCCAGAGACAGATTGTACCAGATGTTTAAGCAACAGTCACGCAAATCCGAGATATTGCGAATTGGGGGTCTTTGAACTCTGAGCTGCCGTCCCAAGACATCCCAAATGTGTTCTATCGGATTGACATCCGGTGAGTTAGACGACCAGGACATTAACTGGAATTCAGCATCATGTTCTTGGAACCACTCCAACACAATTTTAGCCTTGTGAAAAGGGGCGTTGTCCTGTTGGAACATTCCATTTCCAGCTGGAAAACAGAGGCCATGTAAGGGTGCAACTGGTCCGCAATGATGTTCAGATACTCTGTAGCATTCATGGTCTGCTCTACCACAACCACGGGTCCCAGAGACGCCCAAGAGAACGTCCCCAAAGCATAATACCGCCACCACCGGCCTGTGTATGACCTACTATACACTGAGGGAGCAACTGTTCGCCTGGAAGACGGCGTATGCTGACATGGCCATCGGTGTGATGAATGACAAACCGTGATTCATCTGACCGGGCAACTCTCTCCCACTGCTCCATGGACCAGTCACGATGTTCCCGGGCCCAGCGCAGCCGCAGTTGGCGATGACGCTTGGTCAGCAAAGGCGCACGAGTGGGACTTTTGTTGCGCAGCCCCATATCCAACAGTGTCCGCTGAACAGTGTGCTCCGATACAATTCTACTTGGCCTTGCATTGTATTGGGCTGTCAGCTGAGCCACTGTCTGGCTCCGGTTTTGCTTCACCATGCGAGACAGTCTCCGACGACCTGTTTCTTTGATAGCGTGTGGACGTCAACACCATGTTGTCTATTGCTGGTTTCACCGTCATTCATCCACTTTGCATAAGTACTAACAACTGTAGATCGCGAGCAACCCACGAGTCGTGCAGTTTCGAAATACTTGTTCCGAGCCTTTCGAGCCATTACAATCTGCCCTCTATCAAAGTCGCTTAGATCCACAGCCTTTCCATCACACACAGAAGTAAATGAAAGAATGATTCTTCAGACTCTCCAGCAGCAGTTAAATGCCACTTCCACCTGATCACGTGCCTTCCACGTCATCCAGGGAGTTCATTGCAAAATATAGTAGTGGTTATAATGTTTTGGCTCTTGAGTGTATATACGCTTATATATACTGTCAAAAACAAAGTATTTGCCTTTAAAGGTGTAGTAATATGCTGCTCAAAACAATTAGAGGCTATTGTGAGTCCGATATGAAATAACCATATCGACAACTTTTTTAACAACAATGAAATAGACGAGGTTAAATGGAAAATTACAGTGCTTACAAAGTTGAAATATGCAAATTTTGTCTGTGACGTCAAAAAACTATGCTTTTATATAAGAAATGAAAAGTGACTTGGGGCATTCTTTCTGTAGGAGGAGATTAAGAACTGTAACACACATTTAATGTTTTGTAACAGGGACTACGATAACTCAGCAAGGTGATTTAGCTAAGTCGGTAGCCTTGTCATCGGTCATTTAGAGGCTGGTCATATACAATCCACTATAGCGGAAGAGTTAGGAGTTTCTCAAAATGTCATTTCAGATTATGGACGCTGTTTTTGGAAATTGGAAATGTCCAGAAGATCGGAACATGGTAATCGTGCAACAACACCAAATGAGCCACTAAAGGCCAGAAGAAACCACACTATGAACGCGCTCTCTTGCAATAGCACTTTCAGAGGGCTAGTGGTACCAAAGTGTCGATTCAGACTGTTCGAAACCGACTCCAACATGTGGGGTTTGTATGTTGCAAACATATGGTTTGTGTTTCGTCGACGCAAGACCTATTTACCCGCAGGAGATGAGCACAAGAGCATCTTAGATGGGAATGAGATGTCTTCACGAGTCCAAGTGCACAACCTGACAATAGGCGGATTTTTATCTGGAGAGAACTTGGTACACGAAATGCTTCTGCATTTGTGCATGAAAGTGTTCAATTTCGCCGAAGCGAAGTAATGGTCTGAAATATTTCCATCAATGGCCACACAATACTGTAATTAGGAATGGAGCACTAACGGCTCAGCGATATAGGAATAAGATCTTCACAAAGTTTAGAATGGTAAAATTGGTAAAATCTTTGGCAATGAATGTAGTAAAAGAAAATTTTCCATTAATCAATTTAGATTTTTAATTTAATGCTAGCTGTATAGCAATACAATTTGTTATAATTCTTTTTAATCAAAGGCATCTTTAGTATTGTTTCCCTCAATAATACAGAGTATACAAAACAAATATAGAGGTAAACATAGCTCGTTCCTGATACGAAATTTCGTTTAAAAGCAAATTCTAGTGCTTGGGCGACGAGGATAAAAAGTGAAATAACTAACTAATTTATGAAGATAGTGCAATGAAATATTGTATTGTATAAGAGCTCATAAAATTTTTTATATGATTCAGTTTAAATGAAAATACTAATAAATAGAAATGGAAAATAATTTTTTTGTAAGTTAGAGAATTCGAAAATCAATATTTAACAAACATTTTGCTAGGAGGGAGAATTTCGACCCTTTGAAAGCGATAAAGAGTATTTTAAATAGTTGCTTAAATTATAAGGATAAATAATTGAAATTCTGTAACCTATTAAAGTTTAGAAACATCTATATATGATAAGATTTTAACACAAAAGTGTTTATAAACAGAAAGTTTCAAAAAGCCTTTTTTGCACGGAAAATAACTTGGAAATATACTTTCAATTTTGAGTCAAAAGACACAACTGTCAACTAAAAAAAAAAAAACTGTTTAAAAGAGAATATAGCAAAATGTTACTTTCAATAAATATTTTTCTTCCAAATCCGCATTGTTTAAAAGCTGAATGTTTGCACTTTAAAAATGTATATGATATTTAAAGTAAACAGTAAAACGAACGGACTGGATATCATAATTCTAAAAAGCAAACATTTTTTTTTTTTTTTTTTTTTACCTCTCTTTGTTTTCGTTTGAGTAAAAAGAGAAAATTCTTCCAACCAAATATTGCTAAGCAAACGAAATTAAAATCTTAGTGTGCCTTTTTTCTAGATTTTGGGTTTTAAATTAACATAGATAAACTTAGTTTGGTAGGTCTAAATGGGCAGTTATTCTTCCTCAGATTTGTAATAGATCTTTTGGTGTATTTGGCGGCTATTTTGGCAGCTGTTTATGAAGGTGATAAGCACAATAAATACGTAAGCAGATTTGGTACTTACGTATTAACGGTATCTTGGCGACAGACTTGGCGTTTTTAAGTGTCGCCAATGTAACAGCTACAAATTTGGCGGTTTTTAAGTGGCGCCAATATAACTGCTGCAGATTTGCTGAGTTTTTGACGCCATTTTGTAGTGGTACGAAAATGCGTATTTGGGATTTGCCAGAAACAGAACAAGATGCAATTTTATTTTTCAGGAGCGAAATATTTTACCAAAAACAACGAAAATGTCCCAATTCCCATGACATGCACCATTTGGAATCTTATTTATCAGAATTCATATGGCGACAGCATCAGGAGAAAGAAAAAAGAGACCGTTTTGAATCCATGTTAAACTCTATATCGGCCTGTTTTCCACGGAAATCCGTTTGACTACTTTGTGTTTAAATGAAGTGTTTGACTAATTTGTGTTTAAATACAGTGTTTTGAATTTTGAAATCGTTTTGATTTTAAATGAAGTGTTTTATATATTTTATTATTTGGAATAAAAATTTTCATATATATTTTATTATTTGGAACAAATTTTCAAGTGTAGATTGGCGCCACTTAAAAACCGCCAAATCTGTAGCTGCGGTTGGCGCGTTTGCACTTTATTGGCGCAACTGTCGCCAAGGTACCGTTAATACGTAAGTACCGCAGATTTTAATACTACAAATTTGTAAACATTTTCTTTTCTTAAACTGAAGGAAATAATAAAGATAGACGTTGTGTGTACTTTCATAAAGCCACAAATCTTAACATCTGTTTTTTAAAGACATCGCATTAGTGATTGGAATTGCAATTGCGCATTAGTGAACATTTTCTTAAATCAACACATCATAATCATAATCGTGTTTCTTTTAGCCACTATATTAGAAAATCACCGATTTAGCCACAGTAATATGCAGAAATTCAATAACCACATTTAGTTAATCACTAAATTGAAGAACATCCTGCTAAAAACCACAGGAATATTAGAATCATCAATAAAAATTGCAATCTAGTCACAGTTTTGTGTTATCAAAGATCTCATCTACAGCATTTTCACTTGATAATTTAATTTATTCAGTTACCTATTTAGGTACAGCTGCAAATCACATTTCTTCCCATACGTGTTTGAAGACGCCTGTTTCTGAATATTGAAAAATTCCTAAAATCATGAGACTTTTAGGACTTTTATTGATATTCATAGTTTTTCCAACTTTCAGGAGTTGTGTTAAATAACAGTGCCCCCATTTCGCAAATCTCAGTTTTATTTGTTATCTTGCCATGTTTCGTAAACTCATGGACATTATATAAACGCAACATTATGTTTAAACAGGATACACAACATAATGCCATAAAAGGCTTATGTATTATAATATGAAAATTACAATAAATAAAATTACTGATCTCATGACATAATGATGTATTGTAAAAATTGTATTATATATAATTAGTAGTATATATAATACATCTCATAATGATGTGCCCATAGTATTAATCTATCTTATAATATTATCATCACTGGAACAGCCCCATGGTGGGCCAATCTGCGTACTGCAGATTTCTAGACGAGAGATGTTTTTTTTAAGCGGTAGGAAGCCTTGCAAAACGCTCTACAGCCATATTAGACTGGGACCCATTTTAAAGTGGATTAAGAACCACTACAAACATCCATGGCCCCGCCGGGCCGTGAATCCGAAATCTGTGGTGGGCCAGAGCGCTGGTCACTCACTGAGGCCCCATCTTATAATATGATGCATTAATACCGTAATAAATATATATGACTTGGGATAGATTAAAAAATGAGTAAATCTTGATGCAA
Organism: Caerostris extrusa; assembly: GCA_021605095.1. Taxonomy (NCBI): domain Eukaryota; kingdom Metazoa; phylum Arthropoda; class Arachnida; order Araneae; family Araneidae; genus Caerostris; species Caerostris extrusa. Next base: position 78,457 of record BPLR01019577.1, on the reverse strand, counting down.
TGGATTTTTTAAAAAATTCTTATAGAGTTTTTTATTTTGATTTATTAATGAAAATATTTCACATTTGAGATAAAATTTTTTTGAAAAATGAATAATAGTAGTACTGCAATGAATGAGTGAAAAAGGAAGCAATCCTTCAATGTACGAGACTTTCATAAGTAATAAATCACTTTATTTGTAAATGAGGATCGTGTAGAAATATTGCAGAATAAGATTTAAGAGAATCTAGAGAGAGAATTGTCGTTTCGATAACGGATCAATTTATTTTATGATCAGAAAGTGTGAAAAGAATTAATCACTTTTTTGTTAATATTCAATTTTTTACAAAGAATTCTTGTGCACCGTGGATAAGCAATGAATTCAGAATTTCGAGTTTTAGAGTAGCTCCTTTATAAAGATTTCCTTTTCCCTTTTGTCAAATTCGGTTATCTTAGTTAGCGATTATTACGGTGTGCGATCTAGGCCGTAGCGCTGCTGGCTCCTTCCTTGTAAAATGTTTGAAACATAGCGGTGGTCTCATGCCCTTTTTGAGTTAATAAGCAAAATAGATGATTAAATGCCCTTTTTTTTTTTAAAAGAGAATTATTTATTTAATAAAATAATAAAATGAAAATATCAAAAATGTAGATGTTGATGGAATCAGTTGCATGTAATAACGAATGACAAATTAGGAGAAAAGCGAACTTTTTCGTCTAGCCAGTTGTAAGGAATTATTTAAAATATTTTAGAACAGTGCGAGAGGTCTTTTTGCTATGTTTGAAAATATTTCACATTTTGATAGGATTTTTTAAAAAATTAATAGTAGTACTGCAATGAATGAGTGAAAAAAAAGCAATCTTTCAATGTACGAGACTTTCATAAGTAATAAATCACTTTATTTGTAAATGAGGATCGTATAGAAATATTATGCAGAATAAGATTTAAGAGAATCTAGAGAGAGAATTGTCGTTTCGATAACGGATCAATTTATTTTATGATCAGAGAAGTGTCTAAATTGAAAAGAATTAATCACTTTTGTTTATATTCGATTGTTTTTTTACAAAGGAATTCTTGTGCACCGCGGATAAGCAATGAATTCCAGAATTTCGAGTTTTAGAGTAGCTCCTTTATAAAGATTTCATTTTCCATTTTAAATCAATGATCAAATTCGGTTATCTGTAGCATTTTTAAACAGCATTTGGATGAGATAAAGCAGCATCATGAGCATACATCTCAAAGAACTAAAGTCAAGTATATTGGACTTCATAGTATCTCACTAGGCTAACAGAAATAAGCAACAAACAAATCAACCATACAAAATATTAAAAATAACAAATAAAGTAAATTTAAAAGAACACATAACAATACAAAAGAGAAATACACGAAAGAAGAAAGAAAGGAATTTAAGCAACATTAAAATGAGATTTAAAAATTTACAGAAAGCTTATAATTAACGAGTTGCAAAAGTTTGGTGATCATTTGACATTTTTGGAGTGTCAGTTTTTCTTTAAAATTTTATAGGAAGTTCAATTTTAGAGAAGTTTAAAGAAATTATCAATGTTATGTGTGCACCTCATAGTATCACGCTAGACTAACATAAATGATTAACAAATAAATCAACAACAAAATATTAAAAATATCAAATAAACAGCAAATTTAAAAGAGCAACATAACAATGCAAAAGATAAATACATAAAACAGATAAAGAAGGAATTTAAGCAACATTAAAAAATGCGATTTGTAAAAATTACAGAAGGTTTCTAATTAACAAATTGACAAAAAGTTTTGACATTTTGGAGTGTCAATTCTTTTCTTTAAAAATTTTATGGGGTGTTCAATTTTAGAGCGGTTTAAAGAAATTATCAATATTATGCACTTTACCTGCATTGCAGTTGCAAAGTTCAGTTAGGCATAAATTAATATTGTTATGTCCAAAATTCTGAAATCAGTAAAAATAAAGAGTGCGAAGCCTTCGAGTAATAGAGGAAAGTACTTCTACTATTTCATGATACGATTTGGAGAAGACCTATAATGTGGTCTGATGGCCAATTGACCAGCCCTCTGGCTTTTGCTACTTCAGGTTCGAATCCTGGCAGTGGCATGGATATTTGTTACTGGTTCGGAATCTACTTTAAACTGTAAGTCTCTGTTAAATTAGCCTAAAATGTGCAAAAAATAACCGTAGAGAGGCAGACCAATCTAAAGCTACAATGATACGTGAACAGTATTTCAGCTAGATAATATATGTTTCCATTTAAGTAAGTGATGATGACAGATTTTAGATTTCAAAACATGGTGGTCTAACAAAACATAGCCTTTTAGTTATTGCTGATTTCCGCTTCTAGTCATTTAAAGAAATTTAGAAAGGTGCCCAATGTGTTTACATATAAAATCAATTTCATTATGAAACTATTACAATGGATTTTTACATAAGAAATTAGTCATACTTATTAAATGTAAACCGTACTGCCATCTTTAATAGAGAGAATTAAAGGTATGAAATAATATTTTAAAATTCATTGAGAGCCAAGTAGCTTTGCTTGTTTAATAACCCTGTAGTAAAAGACAGATTTTTATGGTCATTCTCTTAATTTCTTTTCTTGATAAGGGATATAATTTGTTCTCATTTCAAACTCTTTATCAAGTGCTTCAGTGAATCATACTAATAATAAATCATAGAGGAATGCTAATGGTGATCTGTCTTCTATTCCGAGTTATCATCGTAGACCCTGTGAATGTATTTGTAGATGCCTAATGGATATTGGTAATGGATGCATGATATTCAATATGTACACAGCAATCAAAGCATTGGATTTACGGCTTTAGCATAAGGAATTATTTAATATTGGGATTTAAAATTCATTTGATGTTAATGATAATTATTCTTCCACTGATAATTTGAAAAAATTCAGCTTGTATGGTGTATCTAATAAATAAATGAATGGTTTTGAAAAATACTCTTAAAATTTTATTTTTTTTTCACTAAACTGAAACTTTTAAGCTTTTATATAACGCTCTTGGGATTAAGTATTTAATTGGTATGTTCCATGATCAAGAATGGTTTTACCTTTTCAGTATTTCAATGCAAATAAATTTATTTAAGTTTGTAAACATTTTAGAAGTTCATTTACAGTTGATCTTTCGTACTTTCCAAACTCCTTTTCGCTTTTTTCAAATGAATTTAGTGGAGATTTTTTTTTTTTTTTTTTGGTGTAAATATGTAAGTCTTTTATTTTTTTAATTAAAATGAAACGAAAAATACTAAACAAATGATCGTATGTATGTTAAAAATTTTACTTCAAGGATTGAATTTCAGGTACTTTTATAAATACAAACAATGTTTGAATACTTTTACTCATTGTAGACTTACTGAATAATGAAAAAATTAATTTTTAGCTCAACCTTATTATTTAAATAATTTATTGAATCTCTAGTAATTTTTTGTCAAAATATTTGAATGATATTATTCCTTTACAAAACAATGGAACAACAAAAAAATTAATGAAAAACGCTTTTTTCAATTTTATTTTTTGCATTAAATCATATAACATTCTTATTAATTTTTAGATATTTTTAATATGTAGCATATAAGTTAATCTCATGCAATTGGAGATATGCGATTTAATTTTTAAATTATCTTCTTATTTTATCAATTATTTTGCAAAAACAAATTGTGAATAAACATAATTTAATCTTTTTTAAATTTACATTAATTATTTTTTAAATGTGCTTTTGTAAACAACTTTAATTAAATTTTTTTCTTTAGATTTATTCATTTTTTACAATAGTGTTTTTTAGAATATAACCTATTCCTTTAATAAAGAAGTTTTAAACTTGAAAAGATTGTCTTTACAAAAAAAAGTAATGCCTTTTCTTAGATGAAGCGGAAAAGCTAACAAACCCAAGATAAGCAGGATGGTAAAAACAACAAAGTTGTACTTATAACGTGCATTTTCTTTTTTTTTTTTTTTTTTTGAACGTGCAATTTCTTGTCAAATTTACATGTTTTTCGAGAAAAACCTCCTCCGGAAATCGATCTAATTTAAAAAAAACATGCTTGCAATAACACTAAGTTGTCTCCATTTCCTCCTGTTAATGATGTCTTATTTTCTTGGACGTTTTTAATCTTCCCTTTTGTTCTCTCTTATTTTTGGCTTAGAAATTGGCTTTCTGGTAATTTTCGTATTCTTATATCTAGAGATCCAAGCTGATGTTTCTAAATAACTTTTGCTTTAAATATCATCAACCTTTTCAAGGTTTGTTTCGTTTGTTGCTATACCTTCTAGAAATCCAAACCGATGTTTCTAAAAATTTTTTTGCAATAATTAACCTTCTCAAGGTTTGTTTGGTTTGTCGCTCTACGGTCGCTTTGCACACTTTAGACTAATTAGACCTGGATCTACAGTTTAACGTGGATTCCGAACAACTAACAAACATCTATAATATCGCTAGGATTCAAACCTGGAACTTCTAAAGGAAGATAGAAAACAATTTGCTTAGTCTTTTTTAAAAAAATTGAAGAAAATTAGAATTTTTGCCATCTCTAATATATCAAAAAATGGGTTCTTAATATTCTAAAAGCATTTATTGCATATTCTAAAAGTCTACGGAATTAAATATCCAGTTATAACAGCGTTTAGAGCATTAAAAAGGTGGTTACTATAATTGTAAACTCAGGATGCTTTCCCCATTTTGGAGTTAGTCAAGTTGATATATATATATATATATATATATATAATAGGTTAATGCATCTTTTAAGATTTTCCATAAGGTTGTAATTGATATTTTGGGCATGCAATGTGTCTCCGCGACTGGTTCCGAAAAGCTTAATTGTGTCCGAAGTGAGCATCGAAAGTAGGTCGCTGAATACATGATTCGCCGAGTTCTGCCTTCATGAAACGCATAATAACGAGAGACGAGACATGGATCTACGAGTACGAAATGCAAACAAGCCCCGAATGAATCTTAGGAATGATGCTTCGAAAATGAGCCTTGCCCAAAAGCAGATGAATCGTTGAAGGATCTGAAAGCCATACCTTAAGCAGCCTACAAAAAATACACGGAGGATTGAATCAAGTTCTGTCGTAATTGTATGGTACTCGATGGGGCATAGTGTAAAAGACAGCAAAATCATTTTAGGAATAAATTTATTTTTATAGTTATATTTAACAATTTCGGATACCTTTTACACAGAATACATATATGAGAATTCCTGTTTACTTATTCATTTCTTGAATTACAAATGAAGTTATACTCTGTATATTACACTTTGTATATCGGCAATGGAAATAATCGTTATTGTAATTGTGGATGAATGGCTTCTCGTCAAACTGTTCAATTGTTAACGTATTATTAAACTGCTATTACCGACTAATGGCACTCGCGGCTCAGTTGTCGACACTGCTTCAAAAAGCGAGGAGACTCGAGGGCGTTCCGCATCTTTGCCTCGTGAATCAAACTACCTGGTGGGAGTTTTTCCGGGTTTTCTCCCATGCGATACTGAAATGCAGGATAGCTCCCCTAAATGTCCTTCCGAAAATCCCTGCCCTTCTTCTTCGGCGACAAGTCAGACTTCTACCTACAGGTGCTCCATCACAATAGAAATGCCCCTTTTTCTCTATTCATGTGTAAGCTACCCAAGAGGTTCTCCGTCCCGCACTGCATGACGCTGCGGATTAGACACTACAACAAAAACACTTTATCAAAAGTTGGATTAAGTACTTCTACGAATATTGTAATTCATGTTCACAAAATAGAAAATTTTAGCATTGTAATAATGTTTTTATGGTGAATAATTTATCTAAAAGAATTTTAATATCAGTTTTTATTCTTAATTAAAGATGACTATCTATCGTAAGCGCAGATTCAAAGCATTATTCACCAATATAAATATCGCATAAATTAAATGACATCTGTCCTTAATAAGTTACGAATTTGAAATTACATCACATATGATTTAATTATGTCATCTTAATTGCAATTTGTATTCATAGAGCATTATATTTTCATTTAACAATAATGAGCGATACCAACTTGCATAAAAATTTTTTCTAATTAATATCTTGATATAAAAATATAGCTTTATGTATTCAAAACTGGTTTTGATATTAAATATTTCCTTGAGTCGAAAAAAGATTATCTGTGACCTATTTGGAGGTGTGATCTCTGCATCCATAACTTTATTTAAAAAAGGAGATGATGTCTGATGAAAATATTCTCATTTCACTGGTATTTGCCTGTTATAACCAGAGGCATTTTACACCACTGCATTCGGAGTCTGCTCTAACACGAGCGTTGGAGAATGGCGAGGCCATCGGGTTAAAATGAAAAACAACCTGGTGTCAATCAGAATGCCAGCTACGTCCATTGTAGCTTGATATGTCAGTGGTTCAGGGTCAAGACTATTCTCCGTAAAAAGAATGCGAGCGGATACGATCCGGATCATTGATCAAACAATACAGTAGTAGGGTTGCATTGACATTGAAAAAGCTGCATGGTTCATTATACCTTGTAGTAGTTGAGAGATCTATCATGGTGATTTCATCATACTTTTTTATCCATTAACAGATTTTCAACTTATACGGTTTTTCTTCTGTTTCAGGATCCGTAGTAGTAGAGCTGCAATGACATTCAAAACGATGTATAGTTCATTTGAGATATCTATCATGGTGATTATATCATATTTTATTTTATCCATTAGCCGATTTTCAAATTCTGCGGGTTTTCTCCAGTTTCAGGTTCCATCGTAGTAGCGTTGCATAAGTAAATTTGCAATGTGATACTGTTGATTAAGTTGTTTGTTTGTTTCTTATCCCACTTGGTTGTGCATTGACCCATTCAAAAAGTTGTACGTACTCATGATTGAAGGGGAAGGAAGCAGCTTCTGTTGTGATGGAGCACCCATTAATGAGAAAGTCTGACTTTGGCTCCGTGACGCTCTTACAGTCATAGGAGACCGGGACCTACGGCTTGAAAGTGGATTCCGAACCACTAGTGTTGCAAACATTCAAAAGTGGCACCGCCGGGTTCCGTAGTTGGGAAACCTGTGGCATCGAGCACCAGAGCTCTAGACACTCCGCCATTCAGGTCCCAAATTTCTGAAAAGACAACGGCACGCGGTGTTCCCAGGTGGTCACCCATCCAAGTACTGACCGCGCCCAATGATGCTTGACTTCTTTGATCCATTAACGTGAACCGGTTTTCTTCAGCATGGTGACCGTTGGCAAAGTAATTGAATGTTGCTGTAAAAGTATATCAACAAATATAGTTCATTGACATTCAAAAGTTTGCCACAACACATTTTACAAATCATGGAGTAATCATGATATTGCCATAAAATTTTTGTAAAATGTGTTGTTTCAGGTTCCATCGTAGTAGCGTTGCATAAGTTTTGCAATGTGATACATGTTAAGTAAATTGCAATACGGTAGCGTTGCATAAGTAAGTTGCAAAGTGGTAGTGTTGCATTGACATTCAAAAGTTGCATGGTTCATTATTCCTTGTAGTTGGGAGATCTATCATGGTGATTACATCATATATTCTTTTTTATCCATTAATGAATTTCAACTTCTACGGTTTTCTTCAGTTTCAGGTTCCATAGTAGTAGCGTTGCATATTGGTAGTGTTGCATCGACGTTCAAAATGCTGTATATTTAATTATACCATGTAGTTGAGAGATCTATCATTGTGATTCCTTTCATATTTTTTTTTTGTCCATTATTAGATTTTCAACTTCTACGTGTTTTCTTCAGTTTCAGGTTCCATACTCTCATCACTGTTCGTTGTACAGGGTGTACGCAAAGAGTGCCAATATATTTTGTTTCAAAATATTAAAATGAATCAAATCACAAACAAGAACTGAATTGAAAGGGAGATTATTCTGAGAATAAAAAATGGCGAAACTTTAACATCGTAACGTTATATGTTCAAAATGCTACTTAAATACATTTTTTTTTGTCGAGCACATGGATGGAGGGTGTAACGTCTCGGACTATATTAGACGTATAACGACTGCAAGAAAGAGGGCCACTTTTAGATTCATGGGAACACTTGAAGTTTTATTTACAAGCACTATATATATATATAGTGCTATACCACAAGTGAACGATTAAACCACAAGTGCAGCTCTCCAAAGGTCGGAGATTATCAACCTTCTCGTGTCTACGTCTAATCTCAAAACACGCGTCTGCGGCAGGCCTTAATTATCACACGGCGTGATACATGAAACCACAAGAGGCTCACTTTGAAAACAGGCGGAAACTCCCGCCTATTCAGGCACTTCAGAGAGAAAAAGACAACACTTCTGATCACAGAATTCTCCAGCTTCCCTCACTTCTCATCTTCCCATGGTCTATAACCAATTCGATACTCATTACGTAGTCCATATCGAGTCTGTAATTGTTACGACCTGTGACGGTCGCACAGACAATCGCTAATTCCACGAGTTGTTCTTATTAGAACGTGACACTAATTTCATGTAATATAAATATCCACAATACTGCTTGTCTGCTGTCAAATTTGATTGATAGGTTGTTATTATGCATTTGTTAAAGAATGTACATTCCTCTTTCTGGGAACGAAATGCTACAACTCTTCCCGTGGGAAAAATGCTACAATGCGTATAAATTCTTCATTTATTTCATAAAAAATGGATAATAAGCAGCCATTTATGAAGAGAAAAAATCTAATTATTTCTTCTACTAAAACTAATTGAATTTATTTTCATATTTAAAAAACATTTATTTATTTATTTCAAAATAAAAGAAATTTGGACAAATCGAAATATTTAATGCAGTATTTAAATCTGTTTTCAAAAGAGTTGTGCATAAATTATTATCCCCTTTTTTCATCAAAATTCATTTTATTATGACTATTATGAAATTTTTTTTCCGTTTCTTACCACCCAACATTCAGTCATATCTAAATGGTAAAATATGAGATTATTTTTTTACTTCTTTGTTTTCCAATACTTTGAAGTACAATATACAGAGATGACATTTCATCGGATTCTACAGATGTAGTACCTTTTTATCGACATAGATCTTTCGATACTTTATTTGTATTATTTTATATACTACTGTACCTAAAAAGTAAGACCAATTATTTTTTTTTCAAAAATTCTTTATTTATTCTTCTGAATTTATTTCATCGCCTTAAAGTAATTCCCTCCGGACACGATGCACTTATGCCAACTTTTTTTCCCAATCCTTAATGCATGCAAAAAGTCATCGGCAGGAATGGCCTCAGAGCGCGCAGTGATTCACATTGAATCTCTTCAATCAACTCAAAACGGTGTTCCTGGGTGGTCTCTTGAGATTAACGAATAGTCAAAAGTTACATGGTATGAATACGGTGGTTGTGGAACGATAAAGGTTTTCATTTTTGGTGAAAAAGTCACAAAGAATCAATGCAGTGCGAGCAAGCGCATTCAGTGTTTTCGGTACCAATCGAGATTTGACGCGTTTGAGACCCAAAATGAAATTGACCGATCCTTTTAAATTCCAACATCATCAGCAAGGTCTCTAATTGTAAATGGACGGTTTTCAAACACCAAATCTTTAATTTGTTGGACGTGAGCTTTGTCGGTTGGATTGATGGTCTCCTTCTTTAACGCTTTCTCTGCCTTCTTAGAACTGTTTATACCATTTCTAAACATTTCTTTCCGATATAGGAATGTCCACCGAATGCCTTTTGCAACATTTTATACGTTTCCGCAAACAAAATTGAATGCAAGCCCTTTGCTCAATTAATTCTGACATTTCAAAAATCGCCGTAATCAGTTTTAGCGTCTCAGAAAGCCAAGCGTAACTCAAACACTGATGAATATTTTGACGTGAAATTTCACACAGATGTCAAGGACAGTGCCACCAACCTAAAAAGAAAAAAAAAATTGAAACTCCATAAGCCCCGGAATTTTAAATTGAAAATTGGTCTTACTTTTTGGACGCAGTAGTCATAAAAGAATATATTTAAGAAGTAATTTTCGCATTAAAAAGTGTAGAAATAGTATGTTAAGTCGATTTTCAAAAAGTAGTAGGGGGTGATCAAAACATTTCCGTTCGAATTCAGTATTTAGTCCAGATTTAGTTTAACAGTTAGTCAAAATTTCCTTCAGCATTTAGGCAATCGTCCCACTTTGAAACGTACCCCTTTAATAAAACTCCTTTTTTCTGCTGCTTGAAGAAGTCTGAAACTGCCTGCTGCACTTCTACGTCCAATCAGATGCGATGAGATCCGGAATGTAAGGTGAGGGTTCGAGTGTCTCCCAATTTTTAGTGAGTGTAACTTCTGCCTTACAACATTTGCGATATGGGGACTGCGTTATCATGATGCAGAATGACGGCAGTTTCCCTGCAGTTTCACCTTAATGGCAAGTCGTAATCTCTGCAACGTTCCACAGTACAGTTCTCCAGTCAGGAAGACACCTGGATCCTTGAAATCAACAAGCCCGTTAGTTCTGTTTGGATGTATTTGGTACTAACGTCGCCATTGTTAATGTTTCAGCATTTTCCACTTACACTCGCCAATTCACAAGATTCTCATGCTTCGATGTTTCAGCCCATCGGCGACGTTTCCACTTACAACGAAAACTTTTGATCGCCCCTTATATTTAAAAAAAAGGTTTCATAAAATAAAGCATACTCTTAGAAAAAGATTGTGAAACAATTGCATGGATTAATCAAGATGAAATATTGCAAGATTATAATATCGAAAAAATTTTTTTTTTATGGATCACTTATAAATCACGAATCCCACACGAAATTGAACGAATTATCGTACTGCCACCAGATGGCGGGATATATGCTGAAAGAGAGGCATATAAGAATGGTGGCCCTCCCGCTTTAAAAGCCTTTCAGAACGAAAACATTTTTGATCGCCCGACTTATATTTAAAAAGGTTTCCTTATAAATAAAGCATGCCCTTAGAAAAAGATTGTGAAACAAGTGCATGCATTGCTTGTAACATTGCAATAGATTGCTATGAAACACGAGTCCAGGTTGCAAGATTATAAACCGACCCGCATGCTCATCTCGTGAATATTTAAGAATAGAAAAAAAAAAAAACTGTCGTCTGCGATTTATAGATCGGATAAAAAAAAAGAAATTTATTTAAATATTTAATTTTCAAAACAATTTCGTTTTCAAATCCGTATTAAAATGTAAAAGTTGTTGTGAATGTTATAAACTCTCCTTCAATGTCGCAACAGTCCCATGGTGGGCTAAGACCGTCTGCTTACTGGTACATTCCCAAACATGCGATGCTTTCTTTTTATGTCAGCCCTACGCTCAACGTTCTACGGTCATATTATACAGGGACCTACTGATTAAAGTGGATTCCAAACCATCACAAACTTCCATGGCATCGCCGGCACTCGAACCCGAAGACTGTGAGCACCGAGCTTTATCACTAGGCAATCAGGCCCCTGAATATTATAAACCATCATATATAAAAAAATCATTAAAACGTAAAAATGCTGAAGAATTTGAAAATCTATTTCATTTGAAGAAAGATTTTTTTTAATTCAAAAAATCTAAAATACCACAAATAAAATATGAAATTTGTGGAGCAAATTATGAAAAACAGAATTTACAATGTTTGAAACATAGAAATAATTTAATATTTAACAATAAAGATGAAATTGAAGTAAAAGAGTTTAGTTTTGAAAGTATGCTAAAAGCGTATCGGATTAAAAAGCGGAAAAATAACATTAATATGAAAAAATATTCACACAGTAAAATAATTATTTTAATTAATAATATAAAAGAATTTTTTTTTTTTTTAAAACCATAAAATCAAATTTTATAATTTTTATTGATTTAAATATATTTTATGAGGAAGTCATTGAAAAATAAACGACATAATGTGATAAATTTGAAGGAAAAGAATATATATTTAGAATAGGCAATCATTATATGTGCTATTTTAAGAGATCAATTTATATTGATTTTCCTAAAGCACTTAAAGATAATGATAATAAAAAAAACAATCAGGAATGTCAATAAAAAAACGTTATTTTAATAATAATAATTACAAAATAGAAACAATTACGTGATTTATTTTATTTGGCATTGGTCCTGTGATTAAAGAAAACGATTTACAAAATATAATAAATATGAAAATGAATTAAATTTCAAAGGAATTGATTTTCTTATTTTTAGATGCAATTCATTTATTTAAAAAAAAAAATGAATAATATATCAGTAAATGTGTATAATTATCAAAATGTGTATTAATTTAGCAATTTAGAATTACTAAAGATAAATTAAAAACTTGTAAATTTCTTATGTAAGAAAAAAAATGAAAAAGATCTTCAACATCATTCTTGATGAAAAAGATCTTTTTCAAAGATTATTCGTAAGAATGATGAAAAAATATTATTGAAGAATTATTCGTAAATATTATGAAAAAGATTACTGTTAAATTATTATTCATACGAGTGATGAAAAAAGAATATTGAAGAATTATTATTTGTAAGAATGATGAAAAAGTAATAAGAATTCGTAAGAATGATGCCAGAATTATTATTCATAAAAATGATGAAAAAGAATATTGAAGGATTATTATTCGTAAGAATGATGAAAAAATTATTGAAGAATTATTATTCTTAAAAATGAGGAAAACTATTATTGAAGAATTATTATTCATAAAAATGATGAAAAATATTATTGAAGAATTATTATTCGTAAAAATGATGAAAAATATTATTGAAGAATTATTATTCGCATTAATGATGAAAAAAAAATATTATTGAAGAATTATTATTCTTAAAAATGTTGAAAAATATTGAAGAATTATTATTCTTAAAAATGATGAAAAATATTGAAGAATTATTATTCTTAAAAATGATGAAAATATTGAAGAATTATTATTCTTAAAAATGATGAAAAATATTGAAGAATTATTATTCTTAAAAATGATGAAAAATATTGAAGAATTATTATTCGTAAGAATGATGAAAACGATTATTGAAGGATTATTATTCGTAAGAATGAGGAAAAAGATTATGATAGAATTAAAAATATGCCTAAACATTTTAGAAATCAAATAACTGATAACCGAATATTTATATTCGATAGATGTTAGTAAATTTTTAGTCAGAAGAAAAATTAAAGGAGCACGAAGAAAATTGTAAAAACCGAAATACCTTTAAAAGAGGAAGTGATATTGTTTAGAAATTATAGATATTTAATGAGACTATAATTTATTTTTTATGCTGAGTTTAAATTTTATTGAAAAAATTCATAACTATCAACCCGCTAATACCGCATCATACACGATGAAATATTATATATATTTAAGTGAAAGCATTAAAGCATATTGTAAGTGAATTCTATTACTATATTAAATATAGTAATGTATATTTTAAACCCTCCATTTATTACAGAGCTTCTGATGCTGTTAAAATAATTTATATCCATGTTGTAGTGTGCAGGTTGAGCAATCTGACTATAACTGGGTGTGGTTGGGTTGATATGTTTGAGACACAGGTTGAAGAACTCACAGCTTTACAAACACGGCTACGCGCAGGGTGCACGAAATATACCCATCCCTCTGCTCCTGCTGAGAGTTTATACGTCAACTAATGTGCTAGGTTGTGTTAAAAGTATTATCTGTCAGGATAAGAGACTATAAACTAAACGTTTCTCACCGGGAGCGCAGGTTACGCTGTATTTCCTTTATGGTTGAGAATCTCGAGGCCGACTAACTATTTCTCCTGAACGCCACAGGGAGATGCTCTTGCAGTGTATAAGAGGAATTACGTGTTTAAATAAGATAGCTTTGTGAAGTTACATGTTTAAATAAGATACTATTTAAATTGAAGAATCCATTTTATGAAAATATGGAGTTCTGTTAATAATAGATTTTGATGAAGTGATAGATTAGAATATTTTAAGGATATTTAACAACATTTAAAGAACCTTCAGATATTGGTTATATATTAAAAGTTCATTTAATCAATCTAAAAGAATTTCCTGATTATAATTCAGATTTACCTTTAACATCTGAAAAAGAAAATGCCTGATTGATATAAACAAGAAAGATTAACAACTGAAAGATGAAAAAAATTATGTTGCTCATTATAAAAGTTTGAAGCAGAATTTGAAAATGGGATTAAAAGTAACAAAAGTTCGTAGAATGTTAATATTCAAACAGTTTGATTGGTTGAAAAAATATATAAATTTAAATATTGAAATGAGTATTAAAACAAGTAAGGATTTTTAAAAAGGGTTTTTACAAATTAATGAATAATACTGAGTTTGGTGAAGCTATAGAAAACGAATATAATATTATGTACTAGATAAGAATAAATTAAAAAAATATATTGATAAACCAAAGTTTAAAACTATAATTTTGATGAAAATTCTGAATTATGATTCTGATCTTGCAAAAATTCTGATGAAATCACTTGAATCAAACAAAAGTAAAATTTAATAAGCCTGTCTATGTATGAATGAGCTATTTTTTATTATGATGTTATAAAGCCAAAATATGGAAATAAAACTATGCTGATGTATGTGGATATAGATATAATTTTATTTTCAATATTATTGATTGATTATTAATTCATTATTTTCATGGAGATTATGATTGTTTTGATACTTATGATTATCCAGAAAACAATCCCTATAATACTACTGTGTCCAAACAATAAGACCAATTTTCAATTAAAAATTCCAGGCGCTTATGGAATTTCAATTTTTTTTTTTAGGTTGCTGTCACTGTCCTTGACATCTGTGTGAAATTCGACGTCAAAATATTCATTAGCGTTAGAGTTACGCTTGGCTTTGTGAGACGCTAAAACTGATTCCGGCGATTTTTGAAATGTCTGAATTAATTGAGCAAAAAACTTGCATCAAATTTTGTTTGCGGAAACGTATAGAATGTTGCAGAAGGCATTCGGTGAGCATTCCTATATCGGAAAGAAATGTTTAGAAGTGGTATAAACAGTTCAAAGAAGGCAGAGAATCTTGTTGAAGTCGAAGAGCCCTCTGCTCGATCATCAACATCAACCGACGAAGCTCACGTCCAAAAAATTAAAGATTTGGTGCTTGCAAACCGTCGATTTACAATTAGAAATCTTGTTGATGATGTTGGAATTTCGTCAAAATATTCTGGTCAATTCCATTTTGGGCGTCAAATCTCGATTGGTATCGAAAACACTGAATGCGCCAGCTCACACTGCATTGATTCGTCGCGACTGTTTCGCCAAAAATGAAACTCATATCGTTCCACGACCACCGTATTCACACCGTGCGACTTCTGGCTATTCCCTAAACTCAAAAGACCACTCCGGGGATATCGTTTTGAGTCGATTGAAGAGATTCAACGTGAATCGCCGCGCGCTTTGGAGGTCATCCCTGCCGATGACTTTTTAACCTGCATTGAGGATTAGAAAAAAGTTAGCATAAGTGCATTGTGCCCGGAGGGGATTACTTTGAAGGCGAGAAAATAAATTTGGAAGAATAAATAAAGAATTTTTGGAAAAAAAAAAAAAAAAAATAACGTGTCGTACTTTTTGGGCACAGTAGTATACCTAGAGTTAATAAAAAGTTCGATTTTGGGTTAAACGAAAAATAAAAATCTTGCAAAATTACTATATGAATTTGTTAAATAAAGATCTAAAATGCATGCTGTAAGATCAAATAACAAAAAAATCCAAAGTTATTAAAACTGTTAAAAATAGAATTTGCATTCGAAGATTACAAAGACCGTATATTTCATAAAAATAAACATCATGGAAGGAGGAATATTATTCCTAAAACAGGTATCATATAACATTCAACTGAATAAAAAAGATTTATCACCTTGAACGATAAACGTTATATTTTAAAAGTTGGAATTCATACACTAGCATTAAGTCAATACAAAATTGACTAAAAAATATTTGCTAATAAGTAGATCATATAACTCTATATTCAAGGTTATATGATCTGTTTATTATTTGAAAGTTATATGATCAGGGTTATATGATCTGTTTGTTATTTGAAAGTTATATGATCAAGGTTATATGTTCTAATAAATATTCAAGGTTTTGTTCTACACAGCAGAATCATCACTGAAATTAGTTGGTTCGTTTGAAATTAGACGCAGATGAAATTGTATTTGTTTTTACACCCGATTGTAAAATAAATGAACAAGGAAAGAAAATATTTTATAAATGCACTAAAGAAATACAGGGTTTGGGATTTTAAAAAAATATGCAAATAATAAATGGATAAATTATAATGCTTTTAACATTATATTAAATAAATGCACGATTTCTATGAAGATACATTTGCTTATAAATCAAATTAAAAAGAAATTTTTGAAGAAGCACCTTCTATTAATTTGAATACTCTTAAAAAATTATTCGAATATGGTTTTTCATTATATTAATGTATATACGATAAAACTTTATTATAAAAAATAAGAAATAAATAATTTAACTTTACTTTGAAAAAGTATTCACAAAAAATGTTTTCTGATAAATTATGGATGATTTGAAGACGATCAACTCTCAGAATTCCTTTGAGTTCAAAAAGTTTCCAGAACTTGCAAAAATTATGTATATTCAATTACCGAAATCAAACAAATATTCACAAAACACGAAAACAAATTTGTAGTTATGTTATTAGATTCGGAAGAGAATAATTTTTTTTCAGTTTTTCTACTGATCGTTTTAGTAAGAAATCCTCAGAGAAGGAAATGAAAATTCTGAATTAAATTATAAGCTACAAATTTATACGAAAAAGAACTGAAATATATGACTGAATTTTAATACGATTTTAAAGTAAAAAAAAAACAACCTAAAAACGAAAAACATAGAAAAATAAATTTTCACTTACTAAGAAGTCAGTTTTTTATTTGTGTAGATTCCTAGAGGAATTTAATCTTTTCTGATTCATCGTGTTTGCATTTTTGAAAAAGTTCGCCATTTTTAATAAAATGTCAGCTAATATCCTCAACTTGAAAATATAGGGTAAATGTCCTTTACTAAAAGTTCCTCGCAATTGGATTAGCAAACGAAAATTCTTTGTCTTGAAAATTGTTTGTTCTTGTTTAGAAAGGCCATTTTAAGAGTTTCAGCAATTTGTCTGCAAAAATTCATTGAAAACTAATGCGCAATCATAAAAATTCAGTCGTTTTGGGGAAACCTCAACGCTGTTTTTCACCAAACAATTGGCTTTTAAAGCTAACAGTATAAACTGCAACCGAAATTTCAATGGATATGGATGTCATATAGGAGTTGTGGTTTAGTTTGTTGCTCTATGGTCACTTTTTGCACACTTTGGGCTAATTAGACAGGCAGCTATAGTTTAACGTAGATTCCGAACCACTTACAAACATCATTGCAACCACCAGGATTGGAAACTGAAGCCTGTAGTACCAAGGGCCAGAGCGCTAGCCAACTGGCCATCATACATCCATGTGTCCGACAAAAAAAAAAAAAGAGTAACATTTTGAGCCTATAATGTTACGATGTCCACACCTTTGCCATTTTTTTCTTAATCTCAGATTAATATCTGTTTCAATTCAGTTCTTATTTGTTATTTTTAATATTTTTATAAAAAAAATATGTTTGCAGGTATTATTGCATACATCCTGTACAATAATGACAGTAATGAGAGTATGGTGTATGAAACTGAAGGTTGGTTTGATTTGTCGCTCTACGGTCATTTTGTACACACACCACGTAGACCGGGACCTACAGTTTGACGTGGATTCCGAACCACTCACAGACATCCATGCTACCGCCAAGATTCGAAACTGAAGCCTGCGGTACCAAAGGCGAGAGTGATACGTGTTATAGAGTATGAAAGACACTATAGTGGTGCTGTTTATTTGCCATCATTGTCTATTTCGGAATTTATGCAGTAGTTTATATATATATATTATTATAGTTTTTGAAGGTTTGGGTTTCGCAATTTTTCTATCATCTTGCGATAAAATTTCTCTAAAAACAAAGGAAACACTGTTGTTTTATTATTTAACACCCTTTGGCATCGAAAAGAAGTAAATATGTTTTTTGTAATTTAATGGATGTGTATGAGCGTATCAGTGTATGTGCATAAAGGCCTTAAATTGCTTTCCCATCTGAGAACTGAATTTTGCTGAAACTCGTTCAGATGTGATCACTGTTTTCACCCATTCTAGATTCGTTTATCGTGGTTCGCAAACAAGAGGAAGCATTCTGTCCAATGACAGATCTTTGTCTATCAAAAAAAAAAACCCTCACAAGGGGCCTGATGGCCGAGTGACTAGCGCTCCGGTGCTCGGCGCCACACAGTTTCGGGTTCGAGTCCCGGCGGTGCCGTAAAAACTGGTAGTGTTTCGGAATCCACTTTAAGCCGTAAATCTAATATAACTGTAGAGAGTTGGACGTAGGGCCGACAACCCTACCCTGTAAAAAGTCAGCGTCACCGAGCGAAGTCAGACTTCTACCTACGGATGCTCTATCATAACAAAAGCTACTCCACCTTTTCTTCAATGGCAACAAAAGGTTATTTGAAGGTAAGTTATTATTTATATTTTATATTGGTTTTTCGCATATAGTGCTTAAATGTAATCCGCCTAAATTTTGTTTAAATTTTTCATTACAACTTCTTTCTTTGATTTCTTTTTTAGAAATTCATTTATAAATATATATATATAAAGGACTGACTTTCAGTATCGAGATGTCCATCTTCGTTGAATGACGACGCTCCAAATGACGAATCCTTATTCTCTAGACATTTACCTTTTCCAAATTACGTTGTCGTTTTTTTTGGTTAATGGTTAAATTGCGACAAATAGATGTTGCGTTCTTAATTCCTGATACATAGTAATATCAATCAGTTCATTTGTAAGAAGGAAACTCCTTTCTCTTTCCACGATTGGAGTTTCAATGTTTTCACATTTACCAAAATTACGTTAAATCAATAAAGAATAAATCTATTCATATTGTGACAAAATAATACAATTTTTCATGTTTAACAATTTATATAGTTAAAAATTTAGAAGGTTTTTTTTTAAAACATATACTTCAAAAATAATTTTTATTTAGATACCACATGACACATTTCCTCATTACAACAAAAGTGGATGAATTTACATGCATACATAATATAAAAACATTTTTACCATAGTCCATAATAAACTCACAATTGCCAAAAGCTAATTTGAATTATCCAACACACCAACAATTTGTCTTTAACGAGTATATTGGCAGCGTTAGCTGCCATGCACTTCTATCTTGATGATTGCATTGAGAATGATATTGTAAGAAAAATATGGCTTGCTCAGTATATAAAAATATGAAAAAAATAATTGGAATTTAAATACAAATATAGGATGAATAAAATTACAAATAGAGAGAGCTGATAAAGATATTATTTAGTTAAAATATTCAATGAAGTACGCGGGCGTTTATTATTGATGGGAAGAGTAATGTCATAGTAAGACGTTTGAGCAGAGTATTAGGAATATTATTATAAAAATTAGTTACGACCTTGTGAATAAAATTTTTAAATGAAGGATTTTCCAGAGCAGCGAGAATATCTTTCTTTCTGACAAACCATGGTGCATCAACTGCCATGCGTAATACTTTATTTTCAAGAGTTTGAATATCTTTGATTCTAGATTTGCAAGCAGATCCCCATATTGGACTGGTATATGTTATAAAGGTATAAGAATATATAAGAATTTTAGTATCAATGTTGGTATGACTATTGGGAGATATAAGAGGATAGAGTTTTTTAACAGCCATATTGAATTTATTTTTGATATAATTAACGTGAGAATGATAGGTAAGACGCTTGTCAAGTATGACTCCAAGGTATTTTGCTTCATTTGACCAAGTTATAGGAGTATTATAAATAGTAATATTGGGAATATTGGGACGTTTCCTAGTATAGAGAACAGCTTCAGTTTTAGTAACGTTGAGTTTGATACGCCAATTAGTTAACCAATTTTCAAGAAGATAAATATAATTTTGAAGCATAAAAGCAATATAATTGATATTTTTATTTTGAGCAATAATGGCAGTATCATCAGTGAAAAGACAGAGAAAATGTTAGGTTTTTGAGGAATGTCATTCATAAAGATAGTAAAAATATGAGGTGCAAGAACAGAGCCTTGCGGAATGCCAGCAGTCATAGGTTTGATGCTCAAATCTGTGCGATTAACAGTTTGAATTATCCAAATTTTTCTAATTCTCTCTTATAATCATGCTTCCTGCTTTCTTCCTACGCCCCCTGTGGAGTCCAGGAGAAATGGTCAGTTTTTCTACAGACTCTCATTCGGAGAGGAAGTGTATTTCGTGCATCCCGCTCGTACCTGAGTATAGGGTTTCCGGCTTATTAATCCTTCCATGAAGCTATAATCATATGTCTTTAAATGTGTTACATGTTGTACGTTTTAATTTTATGTGTGTGGTATAAATAAAGTTGTGGGTTCTCCAACCTGTGCCTCAAGTATCTCAACCTAACTACATCCAGTTACAATCGGATTGCCCAACTTGTACATTACACGCTTTACTTTAAAATACCAATTTCTACCCTATTGGGAAAACCATGTTTACTCGTTTTTAATTTAAAACTTTTTCATCTCCAATTAATTTTCTTAACCAGGTGAAGATGATATTTTCTTTTTACGGGGTAGGATTGTCAGCCCTGCTCTCAACTCTCTACAGTCATATTAGACCGTGACCTACTGTTTAAAGTGGATTCCGAACCCCTACCAACATCCATGGCACCGCCGGCATCAAACCCGAAGTTGTGGTACTGAGGGCCACAGCGTTAATCACTCGATCATCAGGCCCCGAAGAAGAAGGCAACAAACTACAACTAACTCCCTGGCACTACAGCCCATAGTGGGCCAAGGCCGTCTGCCTACTGGAAGATTCGGAGACATGAGATGTTTTCTTTTCACGGGGTAGGATTGTCAGCCCTACACCCAACAGTCAAATTAGACCGAGGTTTACGGTTTAAAGTGGATTCCGAATCATTACTAACATCCACGGCACCGCCGGGACTCGAACCCCAAGCCTGTCACACAAAGCACCAGAGAGATAGATGGCATATATACAATTTATTCTAAATCTAATCTGTATAAATATACAGTTTTACAATAAAAAATGTAACATACATATTTAACTTAGAAGCCGGTGCTATTATTAACCGAAATTGCAATACAAAATTAATAATCTATTAATCGATAAAGGAATACAATTAATAATCGATTAATCTATAAAGTAATGCAATTAATAATCGATTCTATATTTACAACCGTAAATACGACTACGAATTATCTCCATTTTTTTATTTGATTAAAGAAAGCCGATACCAACATCGCTTTCCAGCTTTATCTTGCTTAAAGGTAAATAAGTGTACTTATTTACTTTTTATTAGTTTTTTCATTGTCGCTTTCTATCAACTACTATTTCCCATACTTTTGCTTGTCTAAATAATCCATTTTTCTTTGTCGTTGCCAAATTTTGCCGATCAGCGTTATTTATAGATTCTAAATAATAGTTCGGTACTCTTTTAAGTAAAGTTTGTTGATATTTGTTTAGGTTTAATCCTCTCAGAAAGTTTCAATGGAGTTTGATTTGCCCTGTCATTATTATTCAACTCTACAAACTGGAGTTTGGTTTTCATCCTGTTTGACACAATTTACTTAAAAAATTTTGATCATCTGTTCTCGATTCAGCCTCAATGGGATATTTTAATGCTGTTTTTTTTTATTTATTTCTGCTATATCTAGAAAGGGTCCTGATGGCCGAGTTTCTAGAGCTCTGGTCCTCAGTGCCACACGGGTTCAAGTTCCAGTGATGCCATGGATGTTTGTAGTCACTCGGAATCCACTTTTAAACCGTAACCTAATATGACTGTTGGGCATAGGGCTGACAATCCTATCCCATAAAAAAAGAAAACATCTTCTGTCATGAGGCTGTTACATCACTGAAAAAGAAAAAGATAACCAGAAAAATTTCAAAAAAAAAAAAAAAAAAAAATGAATCAACATTCCATGTTTCTACTTTTTTTTTTCTCATAAAACTACTACCTTTCAAAGATTCACTGAATTTAACTCATCTTTCAGATTTTTATGTCATAAATTCCATATCCTCTCCTTTCTCTAGATTGTCCTAGAATTACACCACGTCTATCCGGAATTACAAATTTATTTCTGATGACTTTCTTAATGTAGAAAAAAAAAGCCAAACAGCCCAATTTTTTAAGGTAATTCAATTTCATTTTTTACCAGTTCAAATCTCTATGGGAATTTTCTTTTTTTCTTTTCCTTTCCGTGACGTTATAATAAACACCTGACTACTGCAATTAATGAAACTAACGAAAATTATTTTGAGACAATAGGGATCTGTTGTCGTTGTTGTTCTTGTACCTAATCCTCAGTGTCTTGCAGAGAAGGATGGACACTCCATGAGCAACTAACTCATGGATGGATGGAAAGGACTCCTGTTGTGATGGACTTGCTGAACGGCCTGATGGCCAATTGGCTATCACTCTGGCCATTTGTACCACAGGCTTCAGGTTCGAACCCTGGTGGTGGCATGGATGTTTGTTAGGGTTCAGAATCCACGTTAAACTGTAAGTCCTGTTTAGGCCCAAAGTGAGCACAAAATGACCGTAGAGCGACAAAACTAAACCGAATAGCTGAACAAAGAGGGCGCAGTGCCTTAAGGGAGAACTTATAGGGCTATCACCCCGAATTCGCGTGTCGTATGGAAGAAAACCCGGTAAACTACCACCAGGTAGTCGGACTAACGAGACAAGTTGCTGAGCATCACAAACGCCATCAAGTCTTCTCGTCTTTTGAAAGAGAGTCAACAAAGGCGTCAGCAGATTGAACATCAGTTCAGGCGAACATTATTACTGAACCACGAGTAGGGCCCAACAACTATCTAGCTCTTTATAGAAGGCCACGGTTTGTTCTTTTGGCTTTACCGATACTTCCACCATTATGTGAAATGGTTTCCTCGTGAACTACATCCGAATTAGCAAAATAAATATCAAAATGTTCATTTACAAATTCTAAACCATTGTCTGTTCTCAATTTATTTAATCATTCTAATCCACGAACCGTTTGTAATACTAACTCTCCAGGCTTGGTTTGGCTTTTTCGCTCTACGGTCATTTTGTGCACACTTTAGGCTAATTAGACCGGGACCTACTGACGTGGATTCTGAACCCCTAACAAACATCCGTTCGAACGCCAGGATTCGAACCTGAAGCCTGTGGCACCAAGGGTCACAGCTCTAGCCAATTGGCCATCAGGCCACTAACTCTGTAGGAGATGCTTCTAATCATAGAGAATGACGCTTAGTTGAAATTCCTCTTATTCTAGAAATACAGTCGTTGGCAGACTTGTTGTTTTTCATTTGGAAAGACGGTACCTTTGTTTGTTACCTGCCTAAATTTTGCAGGTCTTTTGCTTGGCCCGTAAATGTTGACTTGATCTTGTCCCAAAGGATCTCTGCATTGTCTTCTGCTGAAAACTGTAGAGCTTGTTCATCCAACAGGGTAACTTGATTTACGATGCGGCGTCAGAATTCTTCTGTTCCCATTTGGTTACATCTTTCTTGCTGGTTTCACTTTCAAGATGACTGAATCTAATCTTCTCAAGCTTAATACAGCTCGTATTTTTAGCTCTCAAATAAAATAAAAAAATTATCTTGAACAAATTATTAATTCTGGAACATTAATTAAGTCCATTCTGAAGTTTCATTTTTAGACTTTTGATTAACAAAAATATTTAGAATGGACGCATTATTTTCAATTTTTAGTTTATTTTAATAAATCACTGTGCATGGGTTTTTTTTTCCTTGTTATCACACTTGGTGATCAGAAGAAATTAGACCAAGTATATTTACGACTCTAGACCAAATACA
Source organism: Caerostris extrusa (assembly GCA_021605095.1). Classification (NCBI taxonomy): domain Eukaryota; kingdom Metazoa; phylum Arthropoda; class Arachnida; order Araneae; family Araneidae; genus Caerostris; species Caerostris extrusa. The sequence goes on along the minus strand of BPLR01019577.1, from coordinate 54,609 downwards.
AGAACCCGTGTGGCCTCATGGAAGGAGAGAAGAGGGTTAGCAGTTTCTGTTGTGATGGAGCACGCTCAAGTAGAAATCTGACTTGGTTCCGTGGCACTGAAGAAGAAGGGCAGTGTCTTCCTGGAGAATCATCTCACATTTGCCTATCGTATGAGATAAAACCTGAAAACTCCCTCCAGGTAACCCGACTCCGGAGGCAAGAGGCTGAACATCACAAACACCATCGAATCCCATCGTTTCTTGAAACATTGTCTACAATAAAGCCGCCAGTGGATTGAACCTCCACCCTAATGCTCACCAGCGGCGCGCGTTGCCGCTGAGCCACGAGTCGGGAGTATGTTTTTTTACATATATGGTTTATTGCTTAAAAAGTCATTAAAACAATTAAATAAAAACATCTGCACACAGCATAGCATAATCGTTATCACATCATCACTTGCTTCTCTCATTTGAGTCTCGGAAAAAGAATGCGCTAGGGAGAAGCGAGCAAGATCCAATTACATTATTATTCTTAAGCTCTAAAAAATAGCTCGTCTGCTGCAACCCAACAAAAATAAATTACGAACGTCATTTAATGTAACTTAAATGATTATTCCTATAAAATAAAAATACATACATACAAATAAAAATTATTTCTTGAAAGACGATTTGTTATTTATAATTATTGACGATCTATTACTCTATGATATTCGCAACTATATCGTCTTACATTTATTTCTTACATTTGTCCGACTTGTAACTAAATGGCAATATGCGCCCTCTGGTGGGCCTTAGGGGAAGAGATTCAATCCACTGACAGCTTTGTTTTAGACACCGATTCAAAAAATGAGGAGTCTCGTTGGAGTTTGTCATGTCCAGCATCTTGCCTCTTTAGTCGGACTACCTGGTGGGAGTTTTCAGGTTTTATCTCATACGTTACTCAAATACGAGGTAGTACCCCCTAAAAGTCCTTCCAGGATGCACTGCCCTTCTTCTTCAGCAACACAGAGCCAAGTTAAACTTCTATCTATGAATGCTTCTATAACAGAAGCTGGCCCTTTTTCTCCATCCTTGAGTAGTCTATTCTTGGGGTGTCCATACACTCAGGATTAGTCACAACAACAATATAGTTCCCTTCGGTTTATTTGTTAAACTAGAGATATTAGGGGATATAGATACAAAGAGGTAATATATACTTACTGTAACTTAGCCTTGGACAACACCTACATAATCCAAACAAAAAAAAACTTTCAAATTTTTCTACATATATCTATTTGCTTTCTTTACCTATAATAAATAAATAATGTAATATAATGAAAAAGAAGGTAAATTTGATGCGTAATAATATATTAATTTAATGAATAATTTAGTATTTGGCTCTATTTTTATAGTAACCAATTGTAAAAGTGATTAGCTAACTGGTTTTTATTTACCGATATTTTAAATATTTATGCAAAAAAATATTTGTCTAAATATGTGTGTTGATCCATGCAAACTCGCATATTTTAAAATATTATTTAGCAACAGCTATTTCTATTATGCTTAGCACAGTTTAAAATGGTACATGTTTTAGATATAAATATTGTAGAAAGCAAGTAATATATATAAAAAAAAAAATTTTAAGTCAATTCCAACTTTTTTTTTCACTCTATTGCAGAAAGTCCTTTATAAATAATTTTCATTCATTTTTTTTAAAGTTTATCTGGCGCCATCTATTGGTAGATACGTATATGCAACTTAAATCTAAAAACAACTAAAATTAATTAATTTAATTTAATTACTGAATTAATATTTGAAAAAACTGTATTGACATTCAGTGTCATCCACTACAAGTTCAAAAAAAAATGTATTTGAACGTGAGTGGATGAATAAAAGTATTTTATTAAAGATTGAAAATTTGAACAATATATATATATATACAGGGAGAGTGTGAGCTAATAGAAGGAATTGAAAAATATATGTAGGTAATGATCTTGTATTTAGACTATCACGTTATTGATAAATGATCTGTTTGGTTTTCTAGTCTACAATATAATAGAAAAGATTAATAAAATTCATAATTATTTAACACAAATAAAATGCTTTTCTAACATTTAAATGTTTGATTCTCTTTTAATGAAGCTGTGTTACCTGTTTTAACATTTCTATAAAATCTGAAAATCTTTTTCAAAAAAATATATAATTATCATTAACTTACATAAATATCATTATCTTTTTTAAAAATAAATAACAATACTTTTATGCATAATGCAAATATAACGAAAACTGAAAGAAAAACATTGCGAACCGCAGTCCGTGTATATAAAACGATTAAATGTAGAACTTGATAAATGCCAAGATTTATTCAAACTCATAATAAACAGTTTTTAAAACGAAAAGATGTTTTTATCTTTGACACAAGCCTCAAGGATTTTTTGTTGTTTTATTATTTTTTATTTTGATACTGCTCTCAGCTTCCTCCCGAATGCATTTTTCATTCTTTCTTCTTTTTTTTTTTTCTCCTGTCATTATCATTTTCGGAGTTTAGACGTAAACATGTTTACGAAAAGTGTTGTCGAATGAAACCGCCCTCGCGGGATGACGTCATAGATGGAAAGGAAGGGGAAATACGGCTTCACGTGATTTGCATTGTTCCTTTTCCTGCTGCCTGCCTCACACATACTCAAGACTTCGTTTCGCGGGCAACGACTGAAATAGAACGTTTTCTGCTCCCGCCTTTGTTTTCGGTTCGTAATCGTCTGCAGAAAAGATAGACTCCATTATTTTACACCTAGGAATGCAAAACATCGGAATGGAACGTTCATGAAATGTCGATGCAACTGAGACTGAGAAAGAAGTAATTTAAAAATCGGGTTATATGAATTTCTGTAATAAAATTCTCATAATTGGCAATAATGGAAAATATCGTCTGCAGAAAGAGATACTCCATTATTTTACAACTAGCAATAAAACCATCATGAAAGATCGATGCAACTGAGAAAAAGTAATTTAAAAATCGGATTATATAAATTTCTGTAATAAAATTCTCATAATTGGCAATAATGGAAAATATTGTCTGCAGAAAGAGGGACTCCATTATTTTATACCTAGGAATGCAAAACATCGGAATGGAACGTTCATGGAAGGTCGATACAGCTGAGATAGAAGTAATTTAAAAATCGGATGACATGAATTCTTGTAATAAAATTTTCAAAATTTGCAATAATGGAGAAAACATATGTTCTATATAAAATTATGACGTTTAAGAAACTTGATATATTTGTTTTTCAACTTGAAATATTTGATGCACCTTTCAATCTTTTCTTGGAATATCCTATTAAGTTTTCACTAAATTTAAATCCCAACATTATATATATGTATATATTGTTATACGGTGAATGTGATTAAACAGTGATTAAGTATAATCACCAGATTTAGCTTAAGTCACATTTAGCTTAACACAGATATGCATACATAAATTGATTATATGTCCTAAATACAAATGACAGGCAGTTTCTTCTACCCTCAGTGGACTGATATACGTATACACAATTAATGTACATGTATTCAGGGATGTAAATATATTTATGTACATCCTGTACATATATTATGAACCCTCCATTATGTATTAATTAATTAATTATTATTATGCATTAATCCATGTACATATATTTATGTACATCCCTGAAAACATGTAAATAAATTGTGTATATCTCAGTCCACTGAGGGTAGAAGAAATTGCTTGTCATTTGTATATTGTATTAAAAGAGAAAAAAAAACTCCAATTTAACTGAGTTTTTCAAGCTGCCTAAACAAGTCGTCAACCAAACTTTCTGCAGCTGCTACGTTCGGCAGATGGACAACATTCGTAAAGCACCCATAGACACATCTAATTTTTAAAGAGATTTTTTTGGCTGATTATTTGATAGAATCAAAATACGTTTCTTGATAAAAAATAGTATACTTTTTTTTTAAAGTTTTCGAATAAAATATTTTTGATGAAAATATGTTTCTTGGGGGAAATAGTGCATTTATTTTAAAGTTTTCGAATAAAATATTTTTGATGAAAATATGTTTCTTGGGGAAAATAGTACACTTTTTTTTTAAAGTTTTCGAATAAAATATTTTTGATGAAAATATGTTTCTTGGGGAGAAATAGTGCATTTATTTTAAAGTGTTTTGAATAAAATATTCTCGATGAAAATATGTTTCTTGGGGAAAATAGTACATTTATTTTAAAGTTTTTTGAATAAAATAGTTTTGATGAAAATATATTTCTTGGGGAAAATAGTACATTTATTTTAAAGTTTTTTGAATAATCTGTAATTTTTTTTTATTTTTTGAATAACTTTGTAGAAAAGAAATGATTAATTTTAGATGTTGATCAAATTTAGTTACTTTATTCATATAGTAGTTTAACTTGTATAAAGGCTGCATAATTTTCGTATATTCCTCGTGAATATAGAAATAAAAAGTGTAAGGGTGTAAATAAAATTTAGTCTTAATTTGTTTTTTATTAGATTCTATAAAAAATAATTTGCAAATTTTGTTATTGTTTATCTCCTTTCACTGTATTTCGTTATAAATCGTTTAGATTTTTAAATGCTTTTAAGGACATATTTTTAGATAAATGCTGAATTATTTTAAACTATATTTAATTATTTTTTACAGTTTTACAATAATTATAATTATATTTTAATTAGTTATGTATTAGTTTTACAGTATTCTTTTGTAAAAAAATATTTTTTAGATTTTTCCAAACCTCGCACTTTTTTTTATACTGTTGTTATAATTCATGAAAATGAAAAGAAATACTTTATTTAACCACATATTATTGAATATATTTAAGATTTGATATTTGTTTACATAAATTGACGGAGAGAAATGAAAATTTTTTTATGCATATTGAACAAATTTTCTGAACTTTAATTCAAGGAGAATTCAAGAATAAATTTTCTGAACTTTAATTGAACAAGAATAAATTTTCAATGTCAATTCAAGGAGAATTCAAGAATAAATTTTCTCAATTTCAATTCAAGAGGATTCAAGAATGAATTTTCCCAATTTCAATTCAAGGAGAATTCAAGAAGAAATTTTCAATTTCAATTCAAGGAGAATTAAGAAATTTTCTCAATTTCAATTCAAGGAGAATTCAAGAAGAAATTTTCTCAATTTCAATTCAAGGAGGGATTCAAGAATAAATTTTCTCAATTTCAATTCAAGGAGAATTCAAGAATAAATTTGTTATAAATCAAGGAGAATTCAAGAATAAATTTTAATTTAACCAAGGAGAATTCAAGAATAAATTTTCAGATTTGATATTTGTTTACATAAATTGACAAGAATAAATTTTCTGAACTTTCAATTCAAGGAGAATTCAAGAATAAATTTTCTCAATTTCAATTCAAGGAGGATTCAAGAATAAATTTTCTGAATTTCAATTCAAGGAGAATTCAAGAATAAATTTTCTTGAATTTCAATTTAAGGAGAATTCAAGAATAAATTTTCTGAATTTCAATTCAAGGAGAATTCAAGAATAAATTTTCTGAATTTCAATTCAATTCAAGGAAATTCAAGAATAAATTTTCTGAATTTTTAATTCAATTCAATTTTTTTCTTCTGTAAAATTTTCTGAACGAATTTTACAGAAAAAAAAAAAAAAAGAAAAACGTAACAAATGACGTTCTGATGAAAACAGTGAGAATGTTTTTTTCACCTCTCTCAGTATATTACACAAATCTAAAGATTGATAGCGAGTAATAAATTAGCTTCTTTTCATGCTGTTTTCACCATAACGATAAAAGTGCTAACCTTCACCGGGTGGCGTTCACCTTCCTTCTGAACGATTCCGCAAACATGACGATTTCTTTTCGACAAATAACGTCACCTCAACGCAGCTGGATAATGAATCGTGAACCGTGACATTTTAAAACGCATATTCGATTCTTTATTTTGCATTTTGTGCCCAGACCTCACAGCTGTCTCTCTGACGCGATTTCGCATTCTGGTTCCCGCGCGGCAGATGATTTTTCCTGATAATTCACGTTCGACGTTCATCAGACAAAAGAACGAATTCGAATCGGTGGATGTGTTCCTCGTTGACTATTAGTGTTCGTTTGCGTAATATTGTAGTCCGAGTTGCTGTTTGATTATTGACAGGGTGCCGTCCTGTGAGTAACTTCCTTCCGTAAACATAACCTCAGCATCTGTTTCGTGATGTACGTGTAAAAACTTTTTTGGGGCCTGCCAAAGTGAATTGCTGGCGATGCTACTGTTTTGCATATTGCAGATTATAACGAAAATTATAATAATATTTTGAGGTTTTTTTGATAATATTTTTTATATTATGCTTCTGAAACAACTGTTATTATCATTTATGCTCTCCTTTATTATTTATTTTTGATTTTAGATTTCAAATGAATCGTTAAAGTGTATGTACTTCCAATTATTTATTAGTTGACCTGTCTTCCACTGAGCATAGTTCTACTAGGAAGTTATATATTATATGGTAATTATAATATAAATATATATTATATGTATATATATCATATTTTATATATAGTTCTCCAATATTTTAATATGCCCAATATTTGCGCTCTGGCCTATGGTACCCACAGGCTTCAGGTTCGAACACTGGCGATGACATGGATGTTTGTTAGTGGTACCAATGGAACCGAGGCTTCAGCGCTCTGGAGCTCGGTACCACAGGTTTCGGCGATGACATGGATGTTTGTAGTGGTTCGGAATCCATTTTAAGCTGTAGGTCCCTGTCTCATAGAGCGTCACGGACCCCAGTCAGACTTCTTCTCACCCACATCATTCCTAAACTGTAAGGGGGCAACTCAGTTCTAGGCACAGTGATGTGGTGTGGTGTGGTGTAGTAGTAATGGTAGTTTGGAATCCTCGTTAAACTGTAGATCCCGGTCTAATTAGTCTAAAGTGTGTACAAAATGACCGTAGAGCGACAAACCGTTTTTATTACGTTTTTACAACAATCGTTTTTATTACATAAAAAATGCTAATTGAAACAAAATAAATATTAATGGAAATCAAATGTTAATTGAAAAAGGTCCTAGTGATTATAAAGAAAAAAAAAAAAATCCCATTTTTCAAGAGGCGGTTGTGTGAAAGAATTTTGGGGCAACTTTGAAATTTTTTCCACCTATTCTATCAAGAGTAAGTATTCTGTTTGAAACAGATTGCAATAAATAACTTTTTTTTATTTCCTTATTTTCAAAACTTATGATTGTCATTTTAGAAGTGAATGAACATTAAATGAATATTACAACCGTGATAAAAATGCTTTAAAGTGCACATTGATTATGTTTAAAGTGCATAATAAACATTCAAAATAAATAATATTTGTATATTCAATAAAAATGTTATGATATTTTGAAAGTTTTTTGCAGAAAAATAAATATTGGTAGAAATATGAGACTAATTCTTTAAAAGGAAAATTATTAATTCAATTTAAGTCACAGTTAATTATATTATGTTTAAAGTGCACAGTTAATTATAATATATTTAAAGTGTGCAGTTAATTAAATGTATTATCTTTAAAGTGCATTAATAAATTACATTACGTTTAATGCATAGTTAATTAATTATATTACGTTTAAAGTGAACAGCTAATTATTTATATTATGTTTAAAGTGCACAGTTATTAAATTACACTCAAGAGCCAAAACAATATGGCCACCCCTACATTTTGCAATGAACTCGCCTGGATGACGTGGAAGGCACGTGATCAGGTGGAAGTGGTATTTAACTGCTGCTGGAGAGTCTGAAGAAAAATAATATATATTTTATTAAATGTATAATAATATATATAATAATAATATAACGTTATTGACAGGTGGTCATAATGTTTTGGCTCTTGAGTGTATATTATGTTCAGGGTACATAGTTAATTAATTATATTACATTTAAACTGCACAGCTAATTAATTGTAATATTTTAAAGTGCACAGTTAATTAATTATATTACGCTTAAAGTGCTCATTTAATCAATTATATTATGTTTCAGCTCAGTTATTAGTTCAGAGTAAACATTGAAAAGATATAATATTTGCAATGAAAATGTTATTATATTTTGAAAGTTTTTTTTTTTTTTTTTCCTGGAAAATAAAAAATTGACAGAAGGAAATATATAAGAAATGATATGATATGATGCTAAGAAATATGAGACTAATTCTTTAAAATGACGATTTTATTTTTCAATCAATATTTTTATATCGACACAAATTCGAAATTATAAAAGAACAGTTTAGAAAATTATGGTATTGTTTAATATGCAATCTTACCCTTGAGTTTCATTCCTTTTATCGTGAATACTTAAATTTCCAAAACAAATTTATATTCTCAAAAAAAATATCCTGAAGAAAATTTTTATGCATCTGTTCATTTATTGTTTTTATAAGCATAATCATTGTTTAGTTTTTATTGAATTCTCGAAAACATGCATCACAAAAAACTCACGCGATGTCTTTAAACAAGCAATTTTTCAATTTACTCTGCTTTTTCAAATGTTCATCCATCATTTTGAAATGAAAAATGATCATTATCAATAAAATAATTTCCTGAAAAGGATGCCCATTCAGAAATATATTTTTATAGCTAGAATTTTCAAAATTTACTTACCATCTATTGCACTATTATTAGTTTATCAAATTTTCTAATTTTATGGCAAAATTTTTTTTTACAGGAAAAGAGGAGTTAGGAGTTGGAATCAGGAATCGGTTTAAAAATTCTACTCACAATTCTTCTAAAAAACAATTATTTTTCCAAGATTCGTTGAATTAATTTTAAAATAAGTAGGCAATTCAACTGTATCCCTCAATAATACAACCAGTGGCAAAGACAGTTTCTACTGTTTAAGTAAAGTTTAAGTTAAGTTTAACCAGTAAGTAAGTGTTGAGAGACTTTTCTCAGCACTGAGGCATATAAAAAGCTATCTTGCCCGACTCGTAGCTCAGTGGCAACGCTCGCCGCTGGTGAGCATGAGGGCTGAGGTTCAATCCGCTGACGGCTTTACTGTAGACACCTGTTTAAAAAAACCGGAAAGAATCGATGGCGTTTGTGATGTTCAGTATATTGCCTCTTTAGTCGGATTACCTCGTGGGAGTTTTCCGGGGTTTTCCCATACGATAAGACAATGGGGGTAGTTCTCCTACAAGGCCTTTCGAAAGGCACTGTCCTCCTTCTTCAGCGTCATGGAGCCAAGTCAGACTTCTACCTGCGGTTGCTCCATCACAACACCTGAAGCTGCCCTCCTCTTCCCTTCTTCCATGAAACCACACGAGTTCTTGAATTTGATCTAGATGTTGCTGTCTGTCAAGTAGAATAAGAAACAACAAAAACTATCTTGAATCTACAATGAACGAATATCTTATAGAAGAAAAAAAGTCCATTATTTTAAAAAATCATAATATTAATTATGAGCGTTACAATTTCCTTTGGAGCCTGATGACGGAGTGACTAGCTCTCGGTGTCACAGGTTTCTTGTTCGAATCCCGGAAGTGCCGTGGATGTTTGTAATGATTTGGAGTTCACTTTAAACCGTAGTTTCCTGTCTATTATGACTGTAGAACGTTGGGCACAGGGCTGACACTCTACCCCATAAAAAGAAAACATCTTCTGTCTTGGCCCACCGTGGTACTGTTGTGCCAATGAAGTAAAAAGAAGTTAATTAACAAACATAGATTTCACAATTACAAACACACACACATTTAGCAAACATATATTTCACAATTTTTTATAATCTACTTTAATTTTTAGAAATTTGTGTAGATATATTATAATCACAAAACTAATATAGAAATCGATTTAATAACACCTGAAGTTAGTAATAAACAGTAATAATTTTATTAAAAATAAAGGATTCTGTTGTTGTTGTAACTAATTCTCAGTTTCCGACAGTGCGGGACGGACACCCCATGGGTACTCTACTAATGGATGGAGGGAAAGGGGCGCTTTCTTTGTGGTGGAGTAACTGTCTAACGTGGCTCCGAGTCGCTAGTGCCTTCCGGGAGAACTTTTTAGAGGAAATACTCTGCATTTGAGTATCGTATGGAAGTAACGCAAAACTCCCACTAAGTAGTCTGACTAACGAGACAAGAGGTTTAGCATCACAAACGCCATCGAGACTCCTCGTTTTTAAAACAACAATGCCACCAGCGGATTGAATGCCCACTAGTAGCTCACGTTACCATTGAGCCACAAGTCAGGCTATAAAGGATTTTAAATATTTTATTTTAATAATCTTTCATTAAATAAATTAATTAAGTTTATACAATTCTAATAACATGTTCTGATTTACTTACGACAAGTAAAAATTTATGAAGTAAGAATTACACGAATTTTTAAATCGAAAAAGTTTAATTTTTAATTTGTATATCTTGATAGTTAGAACAGCTTTATTTGTTCAGCATATGTATTTAAAACAATTTCATTGCAATTAGAAACAAACGATCTATGTTTACTATAGATGGAATCATTCAAGTTCTCAAGAAAAGTCAATGCTACTTTTATGCCAGTTAATAAAAAGTCCAGCTGCGAGATTTTCTTGACAATATATGGTTTCTGAGATTTGTTTTCACTCACGACTCGATTTCTGAATTTTTTTTTTTCAACAAAATACTTGTTTAAAGCAGCTGCGATAACAAGCTGCTGCAGAAACACTACTATAAATAAGTTCTGAAGGACAACACCCTTCTTTAAATAGAAACTTTTTAAATAACAAATGCTACTGTGTTTTTAAATATTGTGTTCTTATTTCTTTTCTAATATTGTTCAAATATTATTAATATTGTTTCACTTATTTTCTTTTCTTTTCTTTTCTTTCTTTCATTTTAATAGGAATGCTGAAAATATATCACATTAAAAGAAAATTCAAATTTTCTAAATTTATATCACGTTAAGAAAATTCATGAAAAACAAATCATTATTATGAAGAATATTCTTAAAATATAATAAATATTTTTTTTAAAAATTATATTTAAAAAGTTATGATCAAAAATTTGAGTTCAATTCTTTTTTTTTTTTTTCTTTTTAACTTGCCATTCATTAATTATTTGTGATTTCTCTTGTAACTTGTCATTCATTAACCGTTTGTCATTTTTCTTTTAACTGTCTCATGATTCACTAACTGTTTGTCCTTTTTTTTAACTGTTTGTCCTCATTCACTAACTGTTTGTCATTTTTCTTTTAATTTGTCATTCATTAATTGTTTGTCATTTTTTTCTTTAACCTGTCATTCAATAACTATTTGTCATTTTTCTTTTTAAATGTGTTTTCCTCATTCACTAACTGTTTGCCCTTTTTCTTTTAACTGTTTGTCATTTTTTTTAATTTGTCATTCATTAATTGTTTGTCATTTTTTTTTTTAACGTCATTCATTAAGTGCTTGTCATTTTCTTTTAATTTGTCATTCATTAATTGTTTGTCTTTTTATTAACCTGTTATTCATTAAATGTTTGTCATTTATTAACATTTATATTGTTCACGAAACTTTTTCCAGCAGAAAAATATTTCATTATCATAGAAAATTATTAAATATGAATCAAAGCCAAAGTTATCAAAGCCTATATCATTTATGTAAAGCTTTAGAAATCATTTATTATTTAATGAATAATTGAGTATAAAATACAAAATTTAAGATAAAGAAGTCAAGAAAAAGACAACAAACTCGTATTGAAAACTAACTGTTAATTTACAAGTACATTACTGTCACTCATTTAAACTATTGACGCCCTTGGCCACATTTGTGAGCATTTAGTTTATCATAATTATAATTACTATCATTAATAAAATAGAACAAAAATTTAATAATAAATTATTCACTTCAGAATCGTTCAACAAGTAAAATATAAATCATATGTTTTGGTTACACTGGTAATGGTATTTACAGTATACCGTTAGAAATATGGAAATTGTATTTTCACTATCAATGTTAAAGTAGTATTTTGGCTGTCAGTGTTGTTGGATTATTTGAACAAATCGTTAATATTTGATAAAAATAATACCAGATATATTAAATATATTTAGTTTTAATGATTAATGCCGGAATAGTAATGAATAAATTATGGTCAGAATGAATGAAATCATTTATCTTATAAATTACTATTAACGCTCAGCGGTCCTGATGGCCGACTGACTAGCGCTCGGTACCACAGACTTCGGGTTCGAGTCCAGGTAGTCACATGAGTGTCTGCAGTAGTTTGGAATCCTCGTTAAACCGTAGTTCCTGGTCAAAGTGACTATAGAACATTGAGCTCAGTGCTGATAACCCTAGCCAGTAAAAAGAAAACACCTCCTGCCTCGAAATCTGCCAGTAGACAGTGAGTTTGGACCACAAGCGACTGTTGCACCAGTGAAGAATGAAAAGGTTAACGCTCAGCGGCCACAAGTAGACATGTTTTTTTTATTTTATTATTATTATTTTTCCGATTTTTTTTTAATTCCCATCAATAATGTATAAATCGCAATAAATCAAAACAAGTATATTTTTTTTTTCAGTATAAAAAAAAAAAAGTGTTCCTGAAGAGGTTAAAATATTTATCTTCTGAAGCTCTTTTGACTCGGATTAAAAAATTTAATCTTGAATAGAGAACTACTTTCTTCGTAATTGACTGATTCTTCTATTGTTCTTCCAGCTATTCAGTAAAAAGATAGGCATTCGGTTTAAAGACGAAACAAGCGACTAATTGTTTATTTGATAAGGGTGCTAGTCAGACATACTTGGCACAAAATAGCCTAACAAGAATTTTTCTTTTTAATTATAAGAAGGAAATTATAAATAAAGCAAAACACAGAAAAGTATTTGTATACAATGGCATAGAGTAAAAGCTTCATCTTGAAATTGATACATTTTGAAACTTTCTTTCTTACAGAAATGTCTCTGAATACGTCTGACTTGGCGCTTGTCGATTTACTGTCTCGCCAATTCACTATCTCACAATTTACAATATGATTTACTATATCACATTTTTAAGTTTGTATTCAATAGTCGGTTAGATTATAGATTGGTAATAGTGAAGTTTGGAGCCTGATAGCCAAATGACTATCTCTCGATGCCATAGGCTTCGAGTTAGAGTCCCAGACGGGCCATGGATACTTTGTAGTGATTCGGAATCAACTTTAAACTGCAGATCTCTGTGTTCATATGACTGTTGGTCGTAGGGCTGACAATCCTACCCCGTAAAAAGAAAACAACTCTTGTCAAGAAATCTGCCAATAAGCAGACAGCTTTGCCCCTCCATGGGGCTGCTGCGACGATGAAGAACACTGATTTTTAAGTCAAGGATTTTGTAATCTTCAATAGGTTTACTCTCTTATTTATTTCAGTAGAGAAACAGCAGGTATAAATGGAGAAATACCTGTAATTCTATATTTTTTTCTTTTATAATAAGAGATATGTACATTTCCATGCACCGTCATTTAAAATAATGATGTTCGTTAATGATTTCATAGTCTGTGATTCAGTGGTCAATTTTAGTCTTTGATATTATTTCCACATGGAATGATACCTGAAAAATGTTTGTTCTGCGGACTCGCACCCTTCCTTCTGGAACCCAGCGGAAGAAGCTTTCAAGGGTATTGATTTATCTTACTTGTCCATTGTCGCTTGCCATTGCCACTGCTTAGGCAAGCACATTGATTATCCCATTTTCACATTCATTCGGCGTTTTGGGGCGTTTGGGGCCCAGGGATGGGCAAAACTACGGCCCGCGGGCCAATTCCGGCACGCCGGAAGGTTCTATCTGGCCAGCGGATAGAATTTTAATTCCGAGACAAATTAAAAGAAATATATATTACACATCCATCTACTTTGATGAAATTTTTTTTCTTTCTTTTTTTCAAAGGACTGATGATATTTTTTACTTTCTTTATTTTTGTTCTACAAAACATAAATCGGCGGAAATAGCAAGCATAGACAGCTTTCAATCGGTAAAGTGTTAAAAGCGGAAGTTCGTTATTAGTTACAGCTGTAGATTGGCGCCAACAAGTTAGAGTTTTACAAACCATTATCGAATGTAAGTTTCCCAAATTTAATATCTCCCGCCCAGAAAATCAGTGCTATGTTTGCTTCATCTTATATATATGTGAACAAGTGTTTTCAACTAAGAACATTAGAAAGAATTATATCAGAAATAGACTGGCAGATGAGCATTTCGCCTCGTTCTTTGGAATAAGTACATCTCACTTCGAACCTCAATATAAGGAACTTTTAAAAATGAAGTTCACCTCATTAACATATTTAAATTGTAATATTTGTATATTGTTTTTAAAATTTTAGAAAAATTTATCTTGGCCCGTCAAACTTTTTTTTTTTTTTTTTTTTTTTTTTTTTTTTTTCGATTTTTGGCCCGCGACCGAAAAAGTTTACCCATCCCTGAAATAACCTGTCAAGTTACTATATTATGCCTTGCGTTGCATTTTTGTAAATTTCACAGCAGCTCTTGCAGGATATTGCCATTTTTCCAAACTTAAACGTAATTAAATATGTAGGGAATATGAAAGTAGGAGGAAAGAATCCTTTTTAAGTTTTGTGTACAAAATTAAAATTCTATTAAAACTTTAATTATTAAAAACATAATTTATTTTATTACGAATTTTCCAAGAATATTTACGTAATTTAGTGAAAAAAAGCTTGTGATTGCTAGAAGCTTGACGACTTGTCGCTCAACTCTTTGGTGTGAATGCGTCTTTAAATACAAAAAAAATTATTTGCTTTTATTATTTGATTTTTTCCCCTTACAATAATACATTATTAAATTATTCGTGATTTTAATTCATTGATTCTAGATAAAATGTAACTTAATTTACCTTTAACCTTTAATTTTATATTAATTATTCTTTAATTTAATATGCTATTCTGTCCTCTAATTTTATTATTAATTTCTAATCATTATTGCATTCTCAAATTTCTAATTTTATTGGATTCTCTATTTTACTATTCTCTAATTTTAATGGATTATTGTTAACAGGTTTTTTTTTTTTTTTTTTTTTTGACGGAAACTTTCTGAAAAATGTTGCCTGCAACTATGAAAATAGAATAAGATTTGTAGATTATATGTCTTTCAACATTATGTCAACATTTCCTATTGTGCCAAAATTGAGAACTTACTACAGAAAATATATTCGTTCACAGATGTTTTGTATATACAAGTCAATAAAATATACTAAAGATCATTCATCATTTCTTAAATGCTTTCTTAAATAAACAATGACTTTTGTTTTTAACGTGCAAAGAATTAATGATGTTATTATGACATTAGTGTCTGTTGTGGTTTAAACTATATTTGACAAGGACTTTAAAAAAATACTGTTTGTATTTTTAATGATAATAGTCAAACCAGAATAAGATCTGTAGATTTGACCTGTAACCACACTAATAAATTATATATTGGCTATTTTGCTATTCAAGAAGTAGACAAACCACATTGCACAATAAGCTCATGAACAATATTCTGCTGAGTTGACAACTGCTTAACAAAAATGCAGTATAAGAATAGACAAAAGCTGTACAAGATCATTCGGGATAAAGCTCAACGCCATTGACTTACCACAAATTCATTATTACGAATATGTTTTGGTAATAATAATTAGCTTTTATATATTTATTAAATTGTTTAATTTCTTCCGATGTAAATGCTATTATTCTGTAAAAATAGGCCAAATAAGCAAAACAAAAAGTAACCCACATCATTAATCTTGTTAGCATTGATGTGGTGTTCAGCATTGCTGGGTTTTTCGCAAGGTTGTTTCATCTAGATCAGGGGTCTCCAAACTTTCCAGCCTTAGGGCCATACTGTTTACTCCGGTAAATACCAAGGGCCAAAATCTTTTAATTTTTCTGCCATTATCTATAATTTCTAGATTAGTCGCCGAGTACGCGCTCTGAGCGAGCATACGCTTGCTAAATTCGCTGGTTCAATTACTACAATTACTGTTATGTGTATCGATACGATCGTGACACTTGACGACATCTAGTGGTCAAAAGTGGAAATAGGTAGGTAATATCCTTTATCGCTAGCACATGGCGCTAGTAGTAGTTTCGATTGCGCAGCAACAATTAAACATTCGTGAATAATGAAACATTCGTGAAATCATATGTTTGATTCAGGATATATACATTCCAATATACGTACATATGCGATACTCTTTACCCCAACATAACTACCGAGGGTAACTGCGGGATTCACTACTGTATAATGTTGGTGAGATTCATTTCAATTATTTGTTAGTTGTTATGCTTAAGTTAAATTTTCCGCGTATTATGCTTGTCATTAAGCTTTACCTAACAAGTATATAAAACCGAGTTATTATCATTCTGTGTTTTTTATCCAACTTATTACAGCAATAGGCTGATAAGCTATTCGCTGTCGCGGGCCACATTGATGATACTGGCGCGCCGTTGTTTGGAGACCCCTGATCTAGAGGATAGCACGAAGCAGTTATTAGGAGATAACAGTTTAGACAGTGCTTGGGAGCTGTAGGGAGTTACAGTCGGTGAATTTAGAGATTGAGAATCAATTTTTTCATGCGGTGAATTTTATGTACAGGGTGATTATAATTAAAGTCACACTTTCAAAATGTTGTAAAAAAAAGAACCACTCGTCACAATGAGTTCACATATGAACTGAAGATACTTGAAGAAGGAGAAAATTGTACGGCATCAAAAAAAGTTCCAAAGTGTATTAATAGATGGCACTGTAAGCGGTATAATGAAAAGGATTTCGGCTGTCAGTGATATTTTGAATCGAAATTACAACGTATTTGGCATGAGTTGCACATTAAACCAACTGTAGTGTTCAATATGCATGCTTGTTTCGGTTTTTAGACGTGAAAAAAAGGAAAGTTTATTGTCCAAGTCATTCAACAGTTGTGACACTGTTAGTGGAAAGCCTATCCACCACGGCAAGGTCATACCAACTTGGATGGGAAAAATCGGTGGAACTTTTTTTTTTCGTTTCCCCTTTCTTCAAGTATCTTCAATTCAAATTTGAACTGATTTGTCAGAAATGGTTCTTTTTTTACAGCATTTTAAAAATGGAATTTTAATTATAATCACCCTGTATTTAATGCTGCCAATTTTATTATCAGTTAATGTGTTAGCTCTCTGTTTTGCTTGAGTTTGTTGTTTAATTGTTAGTTTTAATAAATTTATGCTTGTTTTTAAAGTAAACTGTTTATTAATTTAATTTACTTTGAAAAATTTAATATACATAGCAATCAGAGGCTTTACATCACAATATTTCATTTATTTTTTCGTAAAATATTATTATTTATTAATTTTTAATATTATATGTCCACTTATACACTGAAGTGACAAAAGTCATGGGATACCTCTTAATATCGTGTCGACTCTCCTTTCGCCCGGCGAAGTGCAGCAACTCGACGTGGCATGGACTCAACAAGTCGTTGGAAGTCTTCTGCAGGAATATTGAGCCATGCGGTCTCGATAGACGTCCATAATTGTGAAAGCGTTGATGGTGCAGGATTTTGGGCACGAACAGACCTCTCGATGATGTCCCATAAATGCTCGATGGGATTCATGTCGGGCGATCTAGGTGGCCAGATCATTCGTTGGAATTGTCCAGAATGTTCTTCAAACCAATCGCGAACAGTTGTGGCCCGGTGACATGGCGCATTGTCATCCATAAAAATCCCATCGTTGTTTGGGTACATGAAGTCCATGAATGACTGCAAGTGATCTCAAGTAGCTGAACATAAGCATTTCCAGTCAATGTTCGGTCCAGTCGCACCAGAGGACCAAGTCCATGCCATGAAAAAACAGCCCACACCATTACGGAGCCACCACCAGCTTGAACAGTGCCTTGCTGACAGTTTGGGTCCATGGCTTCGTGGGGTCTGCGCCACACTCGAACCCTACCATCAGCTCTTACCAACTGAAATCGTGACTCATCGGACCAGGCCACGGTTTTCCATTCATCTAGGGACCAACCGATATGCTCACGTGCTCACGAGAGTCGCTGCAAGCGATGTCGTTCTGTCAGTAAAGACACTCGAGTCGGTCTTCTGCTGGAATAGCCCAAGAAAGCCAAATTTCTCCGCACAGTTCTAACAGACAAGTCCCTTGTACGTCCCACATTGATTTCTGCGGTTATTTGACGCAGTGTTGCTTGTCTGTTAGAATTTACGACTCTTTGCAGACGTCGCCGGTCTCGGTCGTTAAGTGCAGGTGGTCGACCACTGCGCTGTCCATGGTGGGATGTTATGCCTGAAATTTCATACTCTCGGCACACTCTTGACACAGTGGATCTGGGAATGTTGAATTCCCTAACGATTTCCGAAATGGCATGACCCATGCGTCTAGCTCCAACTAACATTCTGCGTTCAAAGTCTGTTAATTCCCGTCGTGCGGTCATCATCACGTCAAAACCTCTTCACATGAATAACTTGAACAGAAATGAAAGCTCTGCGAAAGCACTGCGCTTTTATACCTGTTCTACGCGATGCTACTGCCATCTGAAAATTTGCATATTGCTATCCCATGACTTTTGTCACTTCAGTGTATATGGCGATATGAATTAATACGAACTTATATGATTCCCTGATAAGCCATGATTTATTTATTGCCTTATAAATTAATTATGATTTTGACAAATTCACCATATTGCATTTATTTTATTTTAATTTTTGTATGAATCTCTGCATCTATCTCTTTTGTATGAATAAATTCGTAAAAATAGCGAAATGGTAATAATAAACCCGATAATAAAACCGAATAATAAACCCGATAATGAAATGGTTAATATTATTGAAAAGAAAGTCAGTAATATATTACTTTATTATCGGGTTTACCAAAATGGAATGAAATTCATGCATTGAAGGCACATAAAACTTATCGATGTACAACGTGATAATGAAAATATAACCCAGAAAAAGTTGCTAGAAAAGATACAAAGAATAATGTAGATGTAGCTGTGTTTTATAAATGATCGGAAATCTTCAGCTATCCCGCACTTGTTAAATGCAGGAGTACATATAAAGAAAGGAACAGGCATATGTAGTAATAGTCACGCCATTAACGCCAAAGAAGATCAGTTAATGGCGCTGTTTATCACTGCAGAGGATGTCTTGTATCAAAGCGGAAGACCGAAACCGATGGAAACAGTTCTACCAGACAGGCGAGTATACAAGATTTAAGTGATTGGATTATGAATGGAAGATTGGTCAGTCCACAGCGACACACGTCCACGGTGCATCGGATAGGGCGAATATAATTGGTAGAAAAGATTGCACGACGTTCGAGAGTTGGCGATGCGGCCAGAAGGGCATCGTGTTTACATGGATCGACCCATCTACAGGCAAGTGTTGGTGTCCCTGCAGTTGACTTACATTATTGCACAATGTGCAGGATGTCCTGGTTGCTCCCACGTCTACCAAGACCAATATTCGCCGATTAGTCCCCAGCCGCTTGCAATCATGATGACCTATAAGAAGACTGTCATTGACCAAACAGCAACGATGCCTCCGTTTGGAATTACTTCGAGCTAGACCCACATGAAGACAGAATGAATGCAGTAAAGTTGTGTTCTCAGCCAAATAACTCTTCTGTTTCAGCAATAACAGTTGGCGCGTGCAAGTCTGGCACCGAGATGGTGACAAGTCAATTTTGACCGCAACTGTTTAATACCCGACTACGAGACCCATAGTTCTGGAGCGCCATAACCTACGATAGCTTGTCCTCGCTGGTTTGGTTTGTCGCTCTATGGTTACTTTTTGCACTCTTTGGGCTAATTATACCAAAACCTACAGTTTAACGAGAATTCCGAACACAAGCAAACATCCATGCCACCCACCAGAATTCGTACCTGAAGCCTGTGATGCCAACGGCTAGAGCTCTAGCCAATTGCCATCAGGCCGCTGTCACCGCTGATATGCATTGGAGGCATTATGATGGTCCAATTATATGTGGATATCGTATCGTGACCGGTGGCACTACCCTTTCTTCAAAGGTTGTCCACTGCCATTTAGCAACAGGATAACACCCTACAGTTACAGCAGGTATCTGCCAACAAACCTTGCAAAATATCCAGATGCTTCCCTGGCCACTAAGTTCCCCTGATTTGTCACTCATCGAGCACATCTTGAATGTGATTGGATGTCGTTTGTGTACTCTGAAAAGAACGTGTTGTGGCTGATGGTAAAACATCACTTATTGTTTGATGATGTATCTCTCTAATTGAAGATTTTCATTATTTTCTACATAGGCGTTCGTGGTGTCGCGTTTTCAGTATTACGTATTGTAGTTTGATGGCATAATCAATATCCATGTGTAGATAAAAAAAATTGTGTAGAGTTCTGGAAATAAATCATTATTCTAATGAAATTTCTTCTAGAATTGTCAACAATATTTAAATCATGTGTACATATAAAAACAAGTATCTGTTTCTTAAAAATGTGCCTATGACCTCCTATGGTAGTTCTAATAAAAATACTACTACATGTGGTCCTCATGTCAAATCTACAATCATACAGATAAATACATTTTAAACGAGTTTTTAATACATCATTATTAAAATTTAATTATGAGAAAAATAAGATTAAAAACGTCAATATCTATGCTACTAATTACATTCACTGAAAATTTATCATTGGAAACTAAAAGTTAATTGCTATTTTTACCCCTTCTTGAAAAACACATTCTAAATGTTATCTTATGTGATATTTTTTTGATGCATTTAAAATAGTAGTTTCCGCTTGTCTAAAAGGCAAGTTTTAATTGGATATAAAAATAAAATCAACGGATGCAAATAATGAAAGAAAAAGGTTCATTGAAAACCAAACCCTGTTTTCTTAATCTCTTATTTTCCCTTTAGGATAGATAACGAAAAACACCGTTTGGTTTTTGTTAATTATTCTGCTATGAATAATTCGTTTTTAACAAAAACTATTTATAATAAAAATAATTCATTCATTCATGCAGGGCGAGATGCATTATCTTTGAAAGTTAAAAGCTATGTTTCAAACTTCATGAGAGTTTCCTTTTAAAGTGTTTTTTTTTCCTCCATTCCATTAAGAAATTGCTTCAAGCATTTTTAAAAACATCGTTTCATTTAGTTATTAAAGTTTCTTAGTTTCTTTTAAATGTCTTATTTGATGTCCAGAAATATGTTGCATTAAATTCGAAATAGTCGTAATTTGCAGAAATAAAAAAATATCGTCTAAAAGAGAAAAATAATTTGAAACTGATCTTAATTTTTATGTATAAAGTTATAAATATACCATTTTTTTCATATGTGATATAACTCTTTTATTGTTGTTGTTGTTGTTGTCGTATCCCCCTGAAGAGTACAAGAAAATCAAACATCGAGGTGCTTCCAAATAATAATGGCTATGCTGATTGCCAAGTCGGAGTATAAACCTCTTTCGAAGGATGGTCCAGACAATGCATGGTAGCTGCAACAGCTGGGCAATCAAAGACATGAATGAAGTAAACTTGACATGAGCAGTAAGCTTGACATCAGGACAGTTGCCACATTTTTGGTATTTTTAACGTCATCAGCAGAAATTTTCATATTTTTGGGGTGCTTCATCCTTAATCTTGTGAGAGTAGTAGCTGTTTTTCTGTCATCATTTAGTTCTGCAATTTGGCATTTAGTTTTAATCTTAGAAGGAATCATATGCTTAGATTTTTCCAAGGCATTTGCATCTGCAAGGGAAGTAGGAATAGCAGTCTGATCCAGATTTTTGGTATTTTTCGTCAAAGAATCTGCAATTTCAGAAAATTACAAATCTACATAAGTAGAGATCCATGGTAGGATAAACATTCTGTGCAATCAGTAGATTTGTTCTAAAAAAATATAATGTTCAATATCATACTCGAGAAACCTTTATTAAGAGCCTGTAACTTCTCTTCTGTGCATAACTTTTACAAAATAATCATAATACAATAAAAGGGAATAATCATAATACAATAAGTATGACTTGGGACATCGTACTGATATAAAGAAGTGCGGTATAGGATCTCAACAGATATTAAACTAAAATATTATATGCATGCGAAAATTATATTAAATTCGCGAAACAGAAAAAACACGAAGAGGGCATTTATTAAGGAGTATCTTATATGAGATTGTTTTTTCCCCACAATGAAGATATTTTAAATCAGCATTCAGCCCATGAAATCAGCTTATTTGTCAGCAATTTCACTGATGACACTTTGATGAGCCAACATCGCTTCTATGAGAAATGAGTAATAATCTCCATTTTTATTACACGCAGAGAAGTATGTTACCGAAGTACATGCCAATTTACTATTTTAAGTGGTCTCAAGATCAGTCAGTGAAGATCAAACCCATAACTTATTCCTTTAAAATTATGACAAATTATTTAATTATCTAACCATAGTTAGGGGCCTGATGACCGAGTGACTAGCACTTGGTGTCGCAGGTTTTCGGGTTCGAGTCCCAGCGGGGCCATGAATGTTTGGAATCCACTTTAAACAGTAGTTCCTGGTCATATATAATTTTAGAAAGTTTGGCGTATGGTTGGCAATCCTATCCCCATAAAAAAAAAATAATAAAATAAAAAATGAAAAACATCTCCTCTCTCGAAATCTTTCAATAGGCAGAGGGCCTTGGGTCACCATGGATCTGTAGCGTCAATTAAGAAGAACTGACCACAGTTGGATGGTAGTAATTAAAAATGTAATGCACACAATAACTTAATCACAAATATGTTGTTTCTTATCTCACTTGGTCGACAGCAACCTCTAGACCAAGTCCATGAACCCGTGTCTTAAAATGACGAGTCATGATAAAGGGTAAAAAACGCTGCTACTTTTTTTGACCTCGACCTTGCGGCACAAAGACATAGGGCACCCAAAGGGAGAAGTTTGACTTTACCCCCGGTACCCATTTTAGTCGCCTTTTACGACATGCGTGGGCTACAGTAGGACTATTCTAACCCGACCCACACGGGACACAAATATGTGTATTCTTTTAAATGCCTCCAACAAACATATGCAATGGCATTAAATATACCAATATGGTAAAAACAGATTATATTTGCTTATATATTGTTCCTTTTTTAATATTCCGGGTGATTTATAATTGGTCATTCACCACATATATAAAAAAGTTTCACCATTACTCAATAACACATATATAAAAGATTTACCATTACCCAAAGCGCACCACGAGAAGCCAATTACATTACACTCATCTATTGGTACAAGAATTATTAGTATCTGTAGTTAGTATCTGGGGTACTGATTGCCGAGTGACCAGCGTTCGGTGACTCAGACTTCAGGTTCGAGTCCCGGCGGTGCCATGGATGTTTTTAATGGTTCGGAATTCACTTTAAGCCATATGTCCCGATCTAATACGACTGCTGAGAGTGGGGCATAGGGCTTACAACCCTACCCCGTCAAAGAAAAACATCTCCTGTTTCGAAATCTACCATGATGCAGACAGCTTTAGCCCTTCATTGGACTGTTGTGCCAATGAAGAAGAAGTTAATATCCGGAGATTCCACATCCTCTTACCACATCCAACGGCCAATTGGTTAGCGCTCTGGCCCCTGGTATTACAATCTTCAGGTTCGAATCCTAGCGGTGACATGGATATTTGTGAGTGGTTCGGAATCCGCTTTAAACTGTAAGTCCCAGTCTAATTAGCCAAACGTGTGCACAAAATGACCTTAGAGAGACAAACCAAACTATCTTACCACCTCCAACGAGTTCAATAAAAGTATTTCTCTTCTTAAACTAGATTCCCATCGGATACTAAGATTGTCAGCCAATTAAAAACCTGATCTCCATACTGATTCAATGATTGGTTGACGTGCTGCGACGTGAAATCTTAGTATCTGGTGGAAATGCAGCTTTAGATGTTTATCGTGCTCCGGTGTCAAAAGAAAAACTTCGGTTTGACCTTGTTTATTGGGTTTCAAATTGAGCTCTGTCAGTTCCGAAATTCAATACGCTCTCCGCAAGGCCGTTTTGACTCGAAATAGATTGTATAACAGAGCAATTAAATAAAGCTATGTTGTGTAATACACTAAAAAATCAGTACTGTTTTCTCCTTTACTGAATTTACAATCAAACAGTATATCGATTTCATTTTAAGATAGCAATCTACTATTTTTTTAAATTTTTTTTATTGGCTTTTTTAAACTTACATGAAATGACATTATCTCATTTTTTATATATTTTGTAACAATCTGTAGGAAAATAATGTCAAACTTAAGTTTTGAATTCATAATTTTTTTTTTTTTTTTTTTTAAGAAAAATAAATTATACATACAAATGTAGTCAAAAAAATTTTTAAAACATTCCACATAAATAACGGAGCATATTATCTAATCGATTAATTGATAATCCGAATAATACATAGGTTTAATAAACATTTAATCATAATCTTTGGATTAATTTGCTTGATTAATCCAATTATATTAGTGTTATACATTTTCTTACTATTTTTCTTGGTTGTGTAGAGGGATATATTTTTCAGGATAGTAAGATAAAATATATATACAGTGAGCCACAAAATTGAGTATACACTTTAGAAACTTAGAGACATTTTGCAATTACAAATTAAATATTGCTTTAAGATGATTGAATTTTTACCTTATATACTTTAGTCTATGCTTTACCGTAGTATACTTATAAAATTGTTACGTTTATTTATTTTTTAAGAAAAAAATAAAAGATCTGAGACGAGAGGGAAAACAACACCACAAAAAATAAGTATACACCTTAATTAATTTATTTTTAACGTACAAATTAATATTTTGTTGCATAACCTTTTGCTTGAATTACAGCTTGCAATCTTCTGGACATGGATTCTACTAGTGTTTTAGTGGTTTCAACAGAAATTTTAGCCCATTCTTCTCTCAGAACCTTCTTGAGAACTTCCTTGCTTGTGATTTCGTGCTCATGTACAGCTTTCTCTAATTGAGACCACATATTTTCGATGACGTTTAGGTCTGGGTGTGTAATTGCTTCTTGCAATGGTACAGCAAGTATAACTGCACAATCTTCGCTGTATGCTTGGGGTCGTTGTCCTGCTGGAAGTTTGACCCAAGCCCCAACTTACTGGCACTTTTTTCAAGTTATCATTTAAAATCCCCAAATATACATGTTTGTCCATAATACCATCAATAAAAGCAAGCTCTCCAACTCCTCCAGCCGACATACAACCCCAAACGAGGACAGATCCACCTCCGAACTTGACTGTCTTAATGGTGTTTTTAGGTGCCAGTGCTTTCCCAGCTTCTCTCCACATTTTAAATCGTCCATCGCTTCCGTAAAGATTAAACTTACTTTCATCAGAAAATATTACAGTGTTCCAGAAAGAAATAGGCATTAAACGATGTTCTTTGGCGAAAATCACTCTCTTTTGTCTATTCACATACTTGATGAGTGGCTTGATGAAATAATGTCTTCTAGGTGTTTCACCCTTTTAATATTTCTAATAGTAAAGATTTTTAATTTAAAAATTCTTTTTTCAAAATATATTTTCATCGGTAAAAATTTGAGAACATTCTTCCTGTAAATATCCGTGTAAATGTCCCGCTCAAGAAACATAGTAAATATATGCATATGATATTCGTTTTTATTTTATTTTATTTTATTTATTTTTATTTATTTTCGATACCGGAACGACTGGAAGAAATTTATCAACAAGTTTTTAAAACCTGTTATTAAAAAGAAGGTAAAAATAAAAGTAAAGGCATATTTTGATCAAGAAATAAAAAAAAAAGTCAGAAGTTAGTTGGTCGCCATGTCTGCAAAATAAATTTCAATTTCACATCTTTTAATTTCTTATTTTCATGTTTTTATTTTAGCTGAAGCAGAAAATAAAAAACATATTTATCAATTTCATATATTTTTGAATGATATTGCGCATCAAAGTTTAGGGGATGGAACTTCTATAACAGAAGTAAAAATTTATTTACTCATGTGCCCAAAAAGTAAGACCAATTATTATTTTTTTTTCAAAAACTCTTTATTTATTCTTCCAAATTTATTTCATCGCCTTCAAAATGATCCCCTCCGGACACAATGCACTTATGCCAACTTTTTCTAATCCTCAATGCATGCTAAAAAGTCATCGGCAGAGATGGGCTTCAAAGCGCGCTCCGATTCACGTTGAATCTCTTCAATCGACTCTAAACAGTGTCCCCGGAGTGATCTTTTGAGTTTAGGGAATAGCCAGAAGTCACACGGTGTGAATACGGTGGTTGTGGAACGATATGGGTTTCATTTTTGGTGAAAAAGTCACGAAGAATCAATGCAGTGTGAGCTGGCCCATTCAGTGTTTTCGGTACAAATCGAGATTTAACGCGTTTGAGGCCCAAAATGGAATTGACCGATCCTTTTGAAATTCCAACATCATCAGCAAGGTCTCTAATTGTAAATCGACGGTTTTCAGGCATCAAATCTTTAATTTTTGGACGTGAGCTTCGTCGGTTGATGTTGATGGTCGACCAGAGTGCTCTCCGTCTTCAACACGTTCTCCGACGTCTTTGAACTGTTCATACCACTTCCAAACTTTTTCTTTCCGATATAGGAATGCTCACCGAATGCGTTCTGCATCATTCTATACATTTCCGCAAACAAAATTTAATGCAAGTTCTTTGCTCAATTAATTCGGACATTTCAAAAATCGCCGGTATCAGTTTTAGTGTCTCACAAAGCCAAGCGTAACTCAAACACTAATGAATATTTTGACGTCAAATTTCACACAGATGTTCAGGATAGTGCCAGCAACCTAAAAAAAAGATTTTAAAAAATTGAAATTCTATAAACCCCATTAATTTTAAATTAAAAATTAATTCTTCAAGTATCTTCAGTTCATATTTGAACTCATTGTGACGAATGGTTCTTTTTTTTTTACAATATTTTGAAAGTGCAACTTTAATTATAATCACCCTGTATATAAGTATAACAAAAAAAAAGTAATATTTCATACATGCTTACAAATTTTTTTTTTTAAAAATTATACTTTTTTATTTAATTTAAACTTATACAATAGAATTTCATTTTGTTAATTATGCATTTAATTATTTCGTAAACTTTCTTAATTCGAAATCCCGCAAACAAGCTTTTACGGAAATAGAAATTAATGTAAATTTTTATTTGTAATTTTATAAATTGAAATTATATATTTTATTTTCAAGTTCCATTTTTTTTTAATTCAGAATAAAAAAATATTTTACTTAATTTATAATTTTAATTTTAATAATAAATTTCTAAAAACAATTTTCAAATACAAATAATAATTTCAAGCAACAAATATTTTTCTTAAGCTATTAATTTTTAACTAGCTAAAAACTATTAATTAAAACTATTTATTTTAACTATTAAAATTCTAACTAGCTCACATAAGTACTATATCGTGATTTCTTTATTTCCAGAGATGCGGAAGTACTATAATTATTATCCCGAGATTAATAAGGATTACCGTTTATATAATTTAAAGCCTATATATATATATATATATATATATATATATATATATAAACACCTGATGTACGATATACAGGTTGAACACATAGTCTTGCCCTGATTATAAAAATTTACTACAATTTACTACAATAACCTTTGAATGTAATAATGTAATTTTTATACCATCGGATAGATCCCTTTTAACTATTTTCTCGTGCAATAGATGGCGCTCGTTCGACGTCAAGTGTGAATGAATGGTAAATTACGAAAACATCATTTTTTCCCGAAATGGCGCCAATGGAAGAAAAAAGAACCATGTGCGCTTTGGTCCCACGAAAGAAAATAGTTCATTTGTGTTCAACGTGCGTTTCGACGTTGCTACGGATGATGAAATACTACTGATGTTGTTTCTTATCCCACTTGGTCGACAGCAAATTTTAGACCAAGTCCAAAAACCTATGTGGCCTTATGGGAGGAGGGAATGGGAGGCAGCTTCTGTTGTGATGGAGCACCCGTAGGTGGAAATGTGACTTGGCCCCGTGACGCTGAAGAAGGAGAGCAGTGCCTTTCGGGAGGACTTTTTAGGGGGAACTACCCAGCATTTGCGTATCGTATGGGTGAAAACCCGTGAAACTCCCATCAGGTAGTCCAACTCAAGAGGCAAGATGCTGAACATCACAAACGCCATCGAGTCTCTTTTTAAAAAAAAAAAAAAAAAAAAAACATTGTCTACAACAAAGCCGCCAGCGGATTGAATCTCAGCCCTAATGCTCACCAACGGCGAGCGTTGCCACTGAGCCACAAGTCGGCCAATGATGAAAATAAGTCTTGCTATTGAACTAATTTTTTCTGTTCAATTTCTTCTTCTTCTTCTTTTTTTTTTTTTTCTTTTGCCAAAGCATCTTTTGGGTTTTACAATACCTCCTCTACTACACTGTAGAGGCAAATCGTGTCATCTCTTCAATGGATTCCTCCACATGTCAACTTTAAGGGCAACGAATGCGCTGATTCTTTAGCCAAAGAAGCCAGGGACAATGATCAACCCACAACTACCAACACACTTGCAGATGTTAATGCAGTTGCCAAAAGCCGACTAATTCCTCATTACTTTAAGAAGCCACTAATTACGGACTTCAACTACCCTAAGAAGTTGACATCAGTTATTAGCAGACTCAGAACAAATCATTACAGAGGGATGAAGATTCTCCCAGACAAGACAAGAGAATGCATCCCCTGCAGAAATTGCCCCAACGATTTCCTAACACTTAAGCACATTCTAGAGTGCCCAGCACTTACTCCCCATATTTTGCATTTGGGTCTCGAATCGAATCTCGGTCCCAATCGAAGCCAACTTAAGAGAAGTCCTGTATAGTGAAGCGGTGCCATTGTGAATACTTTTGACTTGATCTAACTTTGATATCTATATTTTAAATCCATGGACACGATAACAACAACACAACAGTATACCTTAAACTCATGAGCAGTTATAACTCTCAAGGATGTATGTTAAAGATGAAGGTGTTTAGATGTTTAGATGCTTTAGATAAAAGTTAATAACTGTATTAAAAGCTTCTTGGTGGCATCCCCGCAGAAGAAGACATTTGAAAAATGCTGCAAAAAAAAAAATAATAACAATAAGAAGAATCTTCAATGGGAAAAAAATAAAGTGTATTACCACTGATGGTAGGAAAACATGTGTAGAAAAAAAATGAAAATGTCGTTGGTCTTGTATCAACGATCTTAGAAAAATAATGCTACTTCAAAACCCTTGTTAGTACATTACACCATTTATCAAAAATCGTGTGGAAAGTGCGTGGATATGTCAGAAGTTTTAATGCCAGTCTTGTCAGATGTTAATTATATAAGGACATATGCTCTCCACCATCATCAATTCCGCATGCATATTGAAAAGACTGTAGAAAATTGCTTACCATACTAAACCGCAATATGTTGCCTTAGCTGTAGAAAAATTCCAATGCAATTTTTTAAGCTCCGAACAATAATCGAAATTTTTTTCAATGAATCATCCTGTAGATGAGTTAAAAAGCAATGGAAGTTATCATTTTATGCAGATTTAACCAAATATATGAATGACCTCAATTTAAAATTACAAGGAGAAAACCAGTTTTTGCCCGATTTATACATTCATATTAAATTTCTTCTACCAAAAATTACGTTGTTCCAGTCCCAATTGAAAAAAAAATTAATCATTCGCCCATTTTAATACATGCCAAACATTCAGTAAGCACATTCAAACTCTATTTCCGATATATTTTGCAATTGAAGCTTTGGATGTTTTAAAAATATATTTTAAATCTCGTTTTCTGAGTTTGATGCAATTTCAGACTTCATCAATATTTTTCAAGATGCTTTTAACACTTACTTAGAAACCCTTATCCTGGAACATAAAGTAGAAATTATTGATTTACAGTGTAGCGATGTTTTTAAAGAAAAATATTTAAACTCAGCATGGATGAAATTTTATAAGAATCACCCACTCCCACAGTTAGGTCAGTTGCATAAATTTGCTCGTGGCTTTTTACCGCTTTCGAAACTACTTATCTATGTGAAAAAACATTGTCCAAAATGAAATATACAAAAGCTATATACAAGACCAAATTAACTGGTGGGCACTTGAAGTTACTGCTTTCAATTCCACTAGTAAACTTGATCCACAACTACAAATAATTGTCAGTGTAAAGTTGTAGCTACTTAAATCTAATTAGTTACAATTATAATATTTAATTTCATTATGTGAATTACACTTATTGTAAATTTTAGGACACATAATATGAATTATAGTTAAAATGTTCAATTTCAGTATGTATGTCAATTATTGGAGGCCTGATGGCAGAGTGACTAATGCTCTGGCTCTTGGTACCACAAGTTTCCGCTTCGAGTCCTGGCGTTGTCATGGATGCTTGTAGTGGTTCGTAATCCACTTTAAACCGTAGGTCCCAATCTAATATGACTGTAGAACGTTGGGCGTCAGGCTGACAACCCCACCCCGTAAAAAGAATAACATCTCCTGTCTAGAAATCTACCAATAAGCAGACGGCCTTGGCCTACTATGGGGCTGTTGCGCCCCTGATGCTGATGCTGATGATAATAGGAGTTATCATATGAATAATTTTTCAAGAACAGTAGGTGACAGACAATTCATAACCTCCCATTGTTAGTTAATCAAATATTCTAAATAATATTTGTGCAAAAGTTCCATTTAAAAGGAAGCACAAATAAACTTTTTGAAAAAAAAATCATTTGACCATATTAAATCACTAATAATTTTTCTCCTTTTAAACATACAAAATCAAATGTGTACATAAACTTCAAAATATTGATATAAATGATTCAAATCCAGGGAGAAAATTACTTTAAGCAAATTGTTTGGCTCACATGACCCAGTGGTAGCATACGCAGTTAGACTGCGGGAGGGATCAGGTTCGATTTCCCTGGCAGGCGTCCGTTGTCGTCATTACATTCAGAAATTAGTAGACTCGATGGAAGGTTTTGACAAGATGTGTAAAGCTGGAGGATTTTCTCTCATAAGATATTGAAATGTGAGGCAGTTACTCTAAAAATTCTTCCTGAAGACATTGCCCTCAACCCCATGACCCATCGGTGGGCTGTTATGGCATATTTTAAAGGAACACGATGCTCACAGATGTTCAACAACAACAAAAAAAGGCAAATTTCTTATTGGTGAAAAACTAAATTGCTCACCGATTTCCAAAGGTTGCCTTCTAATGTGAGTCCAAGTGCAATTTTATAAATTTGATGTCTTTCATAGAAGGTATTTAGAAATAGTAAAAGTGAAAGTAATGAGAAATAAGATTTGGGCCGAATTGCCTAAATTGTGAAATAATTAATAAAAAAAAAAAAAAAAAATTGCTTACATACATCTTGGATAATATTTAGCTGAATATTACTTGAACAAATAAACCTTTTTAAATTTATTAAAAACACTTATATTTATTTTTTTTAGTTTTAGAACAGAAAAAAAAGTTATTTGGAATTAATACATTTCACAGATATTGAATATTTACAAATATTGAAAACTATTTTTAGATGTCTACTGTAATTTTCTTTATTAAAATTACTTACGCATAGTGGGTTTATTAAGAAATAACGATTTAACAAAGGATCAAATTTGAATTTCCTAAAATTATAATAAACTAGCAAACCCGGCCACGCGTTGCTGTGCCTTTCTTGTATTTCGTTCAATTATTAGATACTATAATTGGTATTGTTAAGGAAGTGATAGGTAAAGAATGATGAAAAGTTCAAATTAAGCTTCAACGAATAGAAAATGTTTAATTTTTATTAATTTAATGAATGAGGTAGATAATTTTGATTTTTAACACTGTTTTATAATTATTTTACCTAATTTAATTTTTAATAATCATTACTTTCATTTAACTGAGAACTAAGCGATGAACAATATTTCTTGTTAATCTGTCTTTCTTCAAAATAACTAAATTCGTTAAATAATTTAATAAGTTGGTTATGCTTTTCTAAAAGATTTTCCAACAATTCTACAATAGCTCTTTGTACTTATAATAAAATTATACTGACATCGAGTTGTCACAAGTTCTTCAGAACTGCCCATAAAATAAATTTGAAGAAATTTTGGCTCTTCGTTAGGTGTTGGCATCAACGACCCGATTTTATGGTACACCTGACCTTGTATTTTGAATGTACTTTCAAAATTACGTCCATCGGATGAGAAATCGCAAAATTTAGTTGCGCCAAATGACGTCAAATGACGTCAATAACGCCAAATGACGAAATATGAAAATCGTCGATTTTGCATTTAAATAAAAATAAAAAATCTTAATAAAAACTGTCCTATCTCTCAAGTTGGAACAAAACACACATTTAAGAAAAAAAAAGTTAAAAATCGGATTGTTAGTTTCGAGTTCATCCCGAACAAACATCATGGCACCGGAATTATATATAATAGATTATTATTTGAAAAAAATTATTATTGAATTATAATAAATTATTATTTGTTTTTATGCGATTTTTTTTTTGTATGATATATGAAAAAATTCCATCAAATGTATATTATGAATAAAAATTAATTTAAAAAATGTAATTCAAAAAGAAAAACGTATGGCTGTCAAAATAGCATGTAAATTTTAAAAAAATCCAAGACATGGCTCACCTAATATTATATCATTTCATTACCACGATGCTAGCAGATGCGATGTAATGCCACATCTTGAGGTTTTGATTTACATATTTTTCATGTTGAAATTTTTAATTCGGACTCTATTTACCACATAATTTTTAAATATGTTGCAAACAACATATTTTGTAATTATTTATGAAGTTTTGAGATATTTTTTTATGCGATTTCTTTCATACGGTCCCTACCATTCCCACAAAAAACAGGTGTGACTACACACAACTTTTGTAACATAGGTGTTGTTGATCCTGTTTTATTTTTTAAAGTTCTTCTTTTAAATTAAAAATTGAGAAAGATAATAGGATTTCTGTGATAAGTGTTTTTTTTTTTTTTTTTTTTTTTTTTGGAATATATATAAATTTTATTGATAGATGGCACTATCAGAGAACATATGAAAGAGACATTTTTTAGAGTAGGGAGTGACAAACGGGCTGATTTGTGCCTCTCTTCTTGAAACAGATATAGTGAAAATAATCCCAGCAGCTGATCTGAGCTTCTTCAGCATATCGCGTTCTATAATATTGAAATTCAAATAATCACTTTAAAGACATTGTCCTGTCGCGGATGACAAATGTTGATATCTTATCAAAATCTATAACTATGAAAAAAAAAAAATTGTATGAATTCGACAAAATATCAAAAAAAAGATTTAATCAATTATAATGATTAATACAAACACAAGAAACAAGGTGGATCTCTGTGGTTTACGATCTAAATAAATAATTGGATACGAATAATTAACTTATTCGTAACTTGATGTAATAATTCATAAGATTAATGACTCGTGATATTATGAATCGTTCAATCCTACGTTTTTTGGCCATTACTAGTTTATGTCATTCCGATAACTCCTGTCTTTAGTCGTACTTGAATTTTGTTGAATCAATTTAAACTCGTGTTTCTACATGTGTAATACATAACTGTGTTTGTTTTTTAAACTGTTGAAATTAATTGCGAAATGTTTGAAAAAATTGTGCATTAAACATAATTAGTGTTAATTTATTGATGAATAATAAAGTTTTTTTTTTTGGTTGAATTTCGAAAGGTTTTCTTAATATATAAAATCGGGAACCATGCTACACGTTGCTTATGAAATATTAAATGAGGCTTCAGATATTTATACACAGAAATGCTGCATTCCTTCGTCTATTTTAAAATGTTCTAATATAAATAGTTTAGATGTGGTGTGTATTAACATCAGCAAATGTACTTGTATTTGCCGTGTTTTTCCACTTGCATGTGTTGATCCTCAGAGTTACATATCTTTTGATGATACAGTGTCATTTACATCTACTGAAAGAAGAAAATTTTCAAATTTTGAATGCATGTCTCTTGTATTTCCTGATGACATAATCTTGGTCAAGCCTATAACATTTAAGAAATTGCAGGTGAAAGTTGTTCTTCAGGATAATGTTCAGAAAATCCAAGTGCATGAAGAAGTTGTTTTTAAATTGTTACAAAATCTCATTTTAAGAAAAATGCAACTGTTAAATGTAAAAAGGACAAAAACTTGCTGATTTGTTTCACATTAATTGTGTCATTATATATGAAACTTTTCAAGATCAGGCTTTTGGTCACCTAACTGAGACTTCTGATATTGAAATTCTTGAAGCAGGTTCTCAAGAGCATTTAAACTTTCTAAAAGAATCTCTGAATATAAAACTTGGTGGCATGAAAGATGCTTATAAAAGTTTAAATGGTTATTTATTACAAAAAAAAATTAGAAGTGTTATTATTTTTGGACCTTCAGGTAGTGGGAAAAGTTCATTAATTAAAAAAATTTTGCAGTGACAATAAATGTTCTTTAATAATGATTGATACTAGAGAAAATTATGAACTCACCATTGATAATTGTAATAAATATCTTAAGCAGCTAACATCATCTTTGAAATATATTAACCAGTTTAATGTTTTATTCATCAATCATATAGATGAAATAGATACATCTAACAAAAAAGAGAAGAATTTTTTTAATTTACTTCTTTTACTGAAACAGCTTCAACAGACTAGTGGTGTTTCAATCATAGCTACAGCATCTCAAAAGAATTATTACACCCATCACTTTCTGTTTTTTTTTTAAAAAAAAGGTTAGCTTTTTTTTTTTCTTTATATATGAAATTATTCATGCCTTGATTGCTTTTTACATTATATGAAAAATTAGATTCACAGTTTTTCTCTGAAGAGTGAGCGATATTTAAATTTTCTGATACTTTTTCTGTTAGTGAGATACCATTTTACAGCAATGTAAATGTCATCAGTTGTTTCATAATTAATTATGATGTTTAATGCAATAAAATGTTTAAATCCATGGCACAAGAACATGCATTTTATATACTGCAATGGAATATTAAATTTCTATATGGAAAATTATACTAATATAACTTTTTAACCATAGCATTTTAGACATTATTTATGATAAAGATTTAAAAAATAATTGCCAATTAATGAAACAAAAAAAATTTTGATTGTTATTAAAAGTACAGTTCTTATATTGCTAATAATTTAAAATCAATCTCAACTAGAATTTTATGACATGTAGGTACTTAAATATGAAATATTTTTTGGCAAAATAAAAAAAAATATAAATTGGAAAACTAATGTTTTTCAAATAATTTATATAATCATGTACTTCAGTCACTGTTTTTAGGATTAAGTAAAATATTGGTAAAAGTTTCATCAAAAAAAAAGTTGCGATAATTTTTAATAATTATTTTTTATTATCAATTTAGAAAATAGTGATAGTGGTAATATTTTTATTTTGTTGGAGGCAACAGTAGAAATATGAGCATTGCATGAAGATTTAAATCTTTCACTTTGTGGAATATTTTGACTAATTATATTTTTAATACAACAAATTATTTCTATTCAAAGCACCAACGATTCCAATTCAAAGTGGACTTCCTGCTGGCAGAAAAGTATCAAAATTTTTATACAAGTTTTGATTTTGATATTAATGAGACTTGCAACCAGTTTAAAGTAGGTTTTTATTAAATTTAAGCTTTTGATATCTGAATATCTATAGTATTAAGATTTAAATTATGCTTGTTTTTCAAGATTTTTGTTCTAAGCATATGTAGGTGACATAGTGTTTGATTTTTTTACTTTTGAACAAGAGCCATCACTCACCATTACCATCACTTCTTAAATGGATATATTCAAATAAAAAGTAATATAAGCATTTTTCCTTTTAATCTATGAGATGCAAATAAAGAATGCTGTCATAGATGATGCCTTCTCTGAATTAATCAAGTAATTAATAATTGTAGATTTCATTTGTTAATATTTTTCTATATTATTACATATGAAACACTAGTAGGACATATTTATTATAATTAAAATTATTAGTACCTATATATTAATGCTCATGTGCTTCTCTTATAGCAAGAACAAATTGAAAATAAAAACTGCTTTATTGCTAAAAATTCTTGCAAACATCTAATTTGCTAACTTTTTCTCGTTTTATAATACTTAAGTAGTATCTATTTTGCATTATGCTTTATTCATAAATTTAATAAAATTTATGAGTTTCCTAATGGGAAAAGATTGTCAGCAAAGAGAGCATTTGTTGAATTGAAAATATTAAAATTGCTTTTTTTGAGAATAGTTTTTGGTAGATTGGATTATAAAATATTATCCATTGATTTGGGTTATAAAATATAAATTTTGATATAACAATGATATATAATTTTGATATAATAACTTTTAAGATAATAAATAATTCTATTTGTCCAAAAATTATTTTTAATGTAAATTATATGGAACAATGTTACTTTTATAATACTGACATGTGTTTTTTTATTTATTTTAGCTTTCTTTAGGAATACCAACTCTTAATCAGCGAAAAGAAATTTTGAAATCTGTGACTAAATTCCATCATTCTGATGAGATAGATTATGAAAAAATAGCAGCCTGATACCAGGATTTGTTGTTAATGATATGGCTCAATTGACTCATGAAGCTATTAAAGTAAATAAAAAGCCAAGGTATGATTTATATGCTTCAAATTTGATAATTATGCCTAATTATTTAAAACGCAGAATGTCTTTAAACCCAAATAGCAATGTACTCAGCTGTATTTACAACAAATACTTCTCAATTGTTGTTGCTATTCTATTAAAATTGTTATTATTACTTATACATTAATAGACACACAGATTGAAATTCTTTGAGTTTGCATCTGTTAATATACACTTACTTTTTAAACTCCTTAAGAATTTACAAGGTGATGACAAACTTATAATATGTGTAGGTTATCCCAGTATTAATTGATCACAGCTGTTGAGTGCACACTTTGAAATTTTATTGAAAGTTGTGCTTGAAAAATTAAAATGCTCATAATGTTTCATTAATCTCTACACTAAGAGGCTGAATATCATATTGGGACTGATCAATCTTGAGGAAGCATAATCAACTCAACTTGCATTTTTTTTTTTTTTCCCCCTCTTCATTTTATTCCTTGTTTCATTTCTATTGTAAATAACATAGCAAAATTGTGTAAAATAAATAAGTATTTATAAATTCGCTTTTATTTTTTTTTTTCTTTCTGCTTTATAAATGTTGATTTTCTTAAAACAAGAGTCTTTTTATTAGCACCACATATTAGAAGACAGAAAGCAATTTATTTTTGAAATGGCAGACAAATGAAACACAAGTTACAAATACTATACTTAGCGACAACCTAAATGGACTGTACGCAGTACCCTGAAGATGAGTAAAACAGCACATGAGAAAAAATGCAATGCTCTGATTCACCAAGAATGAACTTGTATAACATGTCTC
The DNA here is from genome assembly GCA_021605095.1 of Caerostris extrusa. NCBI lineage: Eukaryota > Metazoa > Arthropoda > Arachnida > Araneae > Araneidae > Caerostris > Caerostris extrusa. Next base: position 17,258 of record BPLR01019577.1, on the reverse strand, counting down.
CTCATAAAATACTGAAAGGACATCAAGATTGTAATTTTTGGCATACTTATCAGTTAAAACTCACAGCAACTTGGTGAAAAGAGGTTTTTTTTTTTTTTTTTTTTTTTTAGATGACTGGCTGTAGGTTGTAGCATCAGTTTTCAGAAATTTCGATGCATAATCACCTTCATTCAGGGATCATTATGCATCGAAATTGTTTTTTTTTAATGAAAATGCATCGTTTGTAGTTTTTTTTACAATGGATATTTCTTGCATGGTTTTCATGAAATCCATACTCATTCAAATTTAAAAGAATATGATAATGAAAAGTTTATTTTCATGCAAATCATTTTCTATTTTATTTTAGTATTTTATTGTTTGAATTTTTAACGGTGTATAGATACTTGAATTTTAAATATGTCTCATGTAATAAAAGAGATTTGCATATGTTTTACATTAGTTACTAAATTTCCATTACATCTGAATCACTTTCTGAATTTGCACTTTCTGTTGGTTCATAACTGATGATGAATTTCAAGTCTCCCATTGTTTCTATAAATCCAACTTAATTCCCTCATACAGGCTTTTGTTTAATGATATGATTTACAGGGTTGCTCTAATGTGTGGGATTTTTTTTTCCACCTGCATTTAGGGTTGCTATTCTAAATGTAAAAGATAGCCATACGGTACGCTATTTATTCTCAGATTTATGATGGAATTTTAACTAAAATTTTTAAAATATAACAAAATGAGAATTGAAAATTTAATTAAATTCTCAATAAATAGTTCAACATGGCTATTATTATAATAATAATATGTTGTTCACCATAGCTATTATTATAATAATAATAATAGTCATGTTGAACAACATATTCAAAAAATTATTAATATTATTCAACTTGCCATAAACCTGAGTTGTCTAAAGAACTATATTTTATTACAGACACATGATTTTTGTAGCATAAATAAGGCAATCAGCTTAGGTTGTGCTCAAGTATATATTAGTTTATAAATTTATAATTAATGTTACTACATGCGGTCATATTTAACCCAGCTGTTTATGAAGGAAGTATCACAAACAGAAGAAGCTAGGAGAATGTACATCCTAAAAATAAGAAAACTAATATATTTTATGATGTCTACAATACTTTATAAATGTAAAATTTTTATATTTCAACTACCTAACAACAGCATATTATGTTCATATTAAAAAAAAAATTACACACATTAATTATATATATATATATTATTGAAGAAGATATAAGTTTCTCAATTTTTCCACATTTATAATCCTCCCTTTAAGGCATCTTTCAAAAGCAGAAGATATTTTATATCTAGAGTCCTGAAAGGCTACAGAGATGGCATAAGAAATAATTTATATTGAAATTTTTAATAGTGATTTTGAATCTACGAATCGAAATGTTTATTATTTATCCTGCATAACCATTTCTGTACAATTCAATTTTAAATTACATTTGGCATTTTTTTTTTTTTTTAATATAGCTTGCATTAACAAAACATTTGAATATATTGTTTTATTGATACCATTAGATGATTTTATTTTCATCATCATTGTTATTATCATTATTGTCTTAATATTCTTATTATAGTTAATGTTTTTAAAATTTTCAAATATGTTTTCCTAGTATTTTAATAACTTAATTTGCAAAATCTTTTATTAAGTAATTAAAAGTGTCTCTTTTTGTATTTATAATGCAGATGATTAAATTCAATAATTTAATAGTTATGCCATTCTTATTTTAGCTATGAAATATTATTTCTTTATATATTTTTCATTTTGTTTACCAGATATGTAAATATGAAACTGGAATTTTTGAATAGAAAATACACGTTTATTGTATGAAAAGGATGAAAAATATTTTATTCAAAATATTGCTAGCTATACATTTTCCCACCCATCTGGCAATGTGTGGATGACACACCAAAAAAAAACTTATTCTTTTTGAGGCAAACCAAACATCATGCCATTTTTGCACATTTTCTTAAGAAGTGAAAAGCTGCTCAGCAAGTGCATGTCCTGTCGATGCAAATAAGTAGTAATCAGATGGAGCCAAGTTTAGTAAGTAAGCTGCATATGAAAATTTTTCACAACTAAACATCTCAATCATTTCCTTGACCAGTTTTTGCTGTGTGTGATGGTGCATTATCATGAAGCAAAATCACTGGTGTTGCCTTTTTTGATATTTCTGGTCGTATTTTATGCAAAGCTTGATTCAATATCAATCGTTGTCGAGTATATTTATCGTTGGTAGCATTCAGCATTAACAGTTTTGCCAGGTTTTAACAGCTCATAATAAATCACACCTTTTTGATCGCATCAAACACAGAGCATTGTCTTACATCCATAGCGATTTGGCCTTGCAGTCGATATCGATGGTTTGTCTGGAATTATTCATGATCTTTTTTACATAGGGATTCTCAAAATATATCCACTTTTCATTGTCACTCACAATTCAATGAAGAAATTACTTTCTTTTTAATAATGATGACTTTGGCAAGCAACATTTCGTGAGTGGTTGTTTTTCCTGTTGTCATTCTGTTAATGTGAAATCTATTTTCTCATCTTCTGGATCTTTTACATGGCTTTCAAATATAGGGAGATGGCTTGTTGTTTCACATTTAATTGATTTGCAAGTTGTTTTTGCATTTGAACGTCATACTTATCCAACAATGCTTGCAATTCTCTGTCTTCAAACACTTTTAGTGGCCTCCCACATTCCTTGTTTCTCATGCCTAAATTGCCAATTTTGAATTTTTTAAATCACTCAAAACACTGGGATTTACCAACAGCATACTCACCATCAACTTCAACAAACATTCGATCTGATTCTGCAACTCTTTTCTTTAAATAATAATATAAAATCAACGCTGTCTGCAAATCATAATTTCCAGACACAAAATTTGACATGTTCAACACTATAACAAATTATGATAGGGTATGAAACTTGTACTGTTGTGAATTAAAACTTTTTCTCAGATGTCAAGAAAGCAAATGATGCCAATGACGTGACTTGATGGTAACTACATTGAAAGCTAGGGCAAATTCAGGTTTCATATTTACAGATCTGGTATTATGTATAGAATTCTACAGAATTCACTATTGTTTCTAGAATGGAGGAGGCGATGCATATAATAATTTTTCCTTAACTACTGAAGATTTTGAGGAAGCCCTTCATTCTGTTTCACCTTCCATTTTAAAAAGATCAAAATGGCATTTGAAAGTAAAGCCTGTGTATTGGAAAGACATAGGTGGAATGCAAAAATCAAAGAAAGACTTCAATGGGTATGGTTACAAATTTATTTTAAATAAACTTTCATTATGAGTTATATTATAATGTTTTAATCTTGGTAAATTATATTTAAATATTGGTAATTAAATAACATGTATGATTTAAGCATTTCAAACTTTGTTTTCCAGTGTAAAAATATAATGTTATGTTTTAGAACATTATGTTATTAAATTTGCTCATTATTATGGTATGAGCCATAATAATGAGCAGATAAAATTAGGGTAGGAGAGATTCAAATATTTTATACCGAATTATCTGTTAAATATTTAAAAAAAAAAAAAAAATTATTGCTATTTTTGTTGTATGTTTGGTTATCTCATTAAGAATGTCTTTTGAAAGCTTCCAAAATTGCTAAAAGTGGCTATATTCATTATTATAATAAATTAATGTAAACGAAAATTCTAACTATAGTTATAAATTGATTTAATTAATTAAAAACTTTAAAAATTGACAGGATCATTGAAAGTTAGCATTGAAATATATTATTTTAACCACCAAAGAACAGATTTGTTTACTTATAATTAGTAAATGCAAGTAAAGTTAGTAAATGCATGAAATTAAGTTGTTATATTATTTTTATAAAAGATAATAATTATTTCATTCTATATGTATTGTTTACTTTTTCATTACTATTTGTAGCAATGTAGTGTTCAAGTACAAGTGGCCCCATGTTGGGTGCCAGATTGTAGTGTTTTTGGTTGTGCAGCTGGATTGTAACTGGGTGTGGTTAGGTTGCGACTTGAAACACAGGTTTGAGAACTCACAGCTTTATTTACACATGCACAGACATCACACACATACAATTAGAGACATACAATATTTAACACATTTAAATATGATTCCACAAATAATACAAAAATAAAGATTATCACATATGTGCAAGATGCACTGAATATACTACCTCACTTGGTGAGAGTCTGTAAGCCAACTTATACACAGGATTGTGCAAAATATATTTCCTCTTGGGATGAGAGATTACAAACTTGATTCCTCTTGGGTGAGAGTCTTGAGGCCTATTGACCATTTTTAATATATCAGGAAATAACAATTTGGGGGAAAAATCAAATTAATTCCAACAAAATTAATCTTTGAAATCAGGAAATAACAATTTGGTTAGAAGCTATAAATATGGTTTTTAATTAAATGAAATTTCTACTAAATAATTAAAATTATTATAAATTATAATTTAATTCAATTATATATATTTTAATAATTTGTCTATGATATGTATTATTTTTTTTTTTAAAGTTTATCTTTTTTGATAAAACCAATTTTATTAATTTAAAAAAATTTATTTAAAAATATTAGTGACAATATTTTATTTCTTAAAACTATTTTTAATGTAATGTCTATATCAAGACTGTCCAATTAATTTGTGTTTAGTTCAGCAATTATAATAAAATGGCCCAAAGGAAATTGTTATTAAATGAATTTTTATTTCGGGAAATTTATATAGCATTACAATATATTTTATTATTTATATGTGTTTGTATATGTGTATGTATCTTGAAAATATAAAATTTTGTTAATGGTATATTTCTAATTAATTCTGTATGGCAATAATGTTATCATTATTTATAGATACATACATTTCATAAAGCAAGATATTTATATAACATTTTCATAAAGCAAGATATATGTGCATGTATTTCTAATAACTTAGAAACTGTAGCAATTTAAGATTAATTTTTGTCACTTAAGTATATTATTATTGTTATTATTATCTTGATGCCCAGTCATAAAATATTTTTTTTTTTATTTATTGGACCCATATTCATGAAATTTTTTTTTTTTATGTTTGGATTTTTTGTAATTATATAAAAATCCGATTTTCATTTATTCTATTTATTTTTGAAACAATAAAATTCTAGATGAAGGTTTATTTTAGCATATCATTTCAATAACTAATTTGAATTATAGATGCATTGCTGCACAATTATATTATCTGTTGGAAATTGTCCTTTTTTTTTAGATTTCATGTTTCAAACTTCATTAATATTTGTTTGGAAAAAAACTTAGTAAATTAACAAAATATATTATGATATTAATTGAAGTCAGGCTAATATAGTGGAAAGCATTTATTTATTTATTTATTTATTTTATTTTTTTTTACTTACTCTTCCACTAAAACAAAAGAAGTGTAGCAGACCTCGTTTTTCTAGAATACATTAAGATAAGGGAACAATTACATTGTACCCATATTTTGCCAATGCAATTTTGAATAAGAAGTTCCCAGGAATAGCATCTGAGAGGTTCACACTTTCCTTTAGCCCCAAGAGAAGGACTATCCAGTCTATGGATTTACTGAGCTTATAAACGTAAGCTGGCATGGATATATAAGCTTTTGGTATGTCTTCGTTTATCCGTTTTTTACTCAATTCCCTTGATTCTAAAGCTCTATGCACTGTCCACCAGGCTTTGTGGAAAATAAGATTGTTCTTTAGTATATAGTCTCGTATAGATTTAATTTAAACTTTCATCAGATTATATATATTTTTTAATTTTGTCTAAGAAATACTTTCAAAACCCCAATTAAATTTATATCTAATTAAAATTTTTTATTTTGTACTATTTTATTTATATTAAAATATAAACTATGCAGCATGATATACTGAGTTTTTATTTTTATTTTTTTTTTTTATCCACAATTTAGTTTTTATTTTTATCCAAAATCTCTAGAGCAATTCTAGGAATCCTTGAGTTCTGTAAATTCCTCTTCTCCCTTTAAAATCATTTGGGCATGAGGCATCACAAAATATACACATTTTATATACTAAAGAAAAAGATTTCCAAATACAGCTACAACTGCAAAGTATAGGGTTGTCACATTTATAATTTCTAAAACCGAGTTACAAACAGCATCATTTATTGAAAAAGGCATTTTTGATTTCCTTTGAAAATCAGTTTTTAATATGCCAATAATAGCTAGACAAATATTTATTTATTTTAAAGAGAGCTGCATTTTTAAAGTTTTTTTCTTGATTATTGTGGACACTTACCTTTTTATATAAATGCTTCAAATTATTCTAAGATTAAATTGATTTTAAAAAGCTGTATTTCTTACTATTCACTATTTGCTCTTGCATATTTTTTCCAATTTTTCTTCTTTAAATAAAAAATATATATAAAAGTTTTATATTACTGGTATATGCAGCACATAAAATTGTTCAACACTGATGTTGTAACTCTAAATTTTTATTTTAAAAATATCTGACACTAAAATCAATATATTAAAGGACTTTTTTATTGTTCATACTTTTAAAGAAACAACATTAATGAATGAATTTTCTTTAGAAGTAAATGCAAAGTAACTGTAAGTAAGTTCAAATGTGATATCTTGCTCAAATTTCTTTCACACGTTTAACAATTAATTCAATATTACAGAAAAATAATGATAATATAAATATTACATCAACAAGTTTGCTTTCATCATTCTTAAAAAAAGAAGGTATTTAAATCGATTCAGATAAAAATAGTGCCAAACACTCAGATCTTAAGACTAATGCTTTTTTTTTCTTTTATATCATTTATTTTTACTAAAAGAATTGAAATGGATAAATTAAATTTGTTTTTCTAATAAGATATTAATTTAAGAGACGAAAAAATTAAGATATTAAGAAAAAACAAAATTTTCTCAGCTACTTGATATTTTGTCACTTTATTTCTCGGTGTTAATGAACTTTTAATGTCTAATAGTTTGAAAATTGTTTACATTTTTTATGAAATAATTTGTAAATTGAGTTATGAATAAATGAATGGAATGAATGAAATTGAGACGTGTTGATTGTTTCTTAATAAATTTCTGGTGAAAGAAGATACTTTTTAAAAATATCTTTGTTATTTGATTATAATATTGATCTGTTATATTGGCTTTTTTTTTTTTGTGTTTACTTTCTAAATTTTATCATTAAATTCTTTTTCCACATTTGTTTTTTATCATACCATGACACTATATATTAAGTATTTTTGTTTTCAGTCAATGGAATTTTTAATTTCTAAATTTCATTATTCATAGGGTATTGAGTTGCCATTGAGACAGCCAGAGATATTTCAAAATGTTGATCTTGATTGTCCTAGAGGTGTGCTTCTATTTGGTCCTCCTGGGTGTTGCAAAACTACTCTTGCTAGAGGATTGGCTACTGAGTGCAATGCAAATTTCTTTGCTGCTAACCCATCACAGATATATTCATCATATGTTGGAGATTCTGAAAAAAATATTGCTGAGGTAAAATAATTTCTTTTCATCCCAAATGCTTATTGTAATGATTATCAAAATTATGTGGTGCCACATAGTGTGCCTCAAAATTTTATAGCTTTAGAAAGTTAATATTTTATTGCAGGGAAAAATTATAGGATATATAAATGTTATTCAAACAATGAATTAAGATCAAATAATTTATTCATAAAATTAGAATAAGATAGAAACAATTTTTGTTAGCAAAGTTACTCTTTAAAAAAAATTTTTGGAAGTACACTGACAGGGGAAAAAAAAAAACCAAGAAAGATTTGTGTTAAATAAACGAAATTTGGTAGGCATGTTTATACATCTGAAAGATGACATCGATTCAATTTTCGCATAAGTGTAGCACTAGTTTGCGCCACTCGGAACATGCAAATCAGGTTTGCTTTAAATGCGTGCTGTAAAGTTTGTGAACGTTATTGAGCTTTTGAAATTTCACGTATTGAGTTGATGTTATCCAAGAATGCCTTTAAGAAGGCGAAAAAGCCATTATCAACAGCTCACCGATTTTGAACAAAAAGGGCGTATAATAAGACTATGAGAAGGTGGATTTTCCTTCCGCGATATTGCAGAAAGACTTGGCCGGAATGTGTCCATGGGGCATGATTGTTGGGAGTAGTGGTAAAGGGATGGTACTGTCTCAAAGAAGACCGGGTTCCGGGTGACCACGTGGCACAACTGAGAAGGAGACCACCGTATTCTGCATACAGCTGTGGAGCATCGTACTGCGTCTACGGCAGAAATTCGAGCTGCAGTTGGTACCACAGTGGCACAACGGACTGTTAGAAATCGGTTACTACAAGGGCAGCTCTGAGCCAGGCGCCCTGTAGCATTCATTCCACTGATTCCAAGTCATTACAGTTTGTGATACCAGTGATGTCAAGACAGAAGCTCATTGGAGGGGGAGTGGAGATCTGTTGTGTTTTCAGATGAAAGCAGATTCTGCCTTGGTGCCAGTGATGGTCAGAAGGAGGCCAGGGGAACGCTTGCAACCAGACTGTCTGTGGCCTAGACACACTGGACCTCACCTGAGTCATGGTCTGGGGAGTAATTTCCTATGACAGCAGGAGCACTCTCGTGGTTATACCAAACACACTGACTGCAAATTTGTAACGTCAATATGGTAATTCAACCTGCAGTGTTGCTATTCATGAACAGCATTCAAGGGGGAGTTTTCCAACAGGATAACGCTCTCCCTCATACCGCTGTTTGCAACGCAACATGCTCTACAGAGTGTCAACATGTTACCTTAGCCTACGAGATCACCAGATCTGTCTCCAATTGAGCACAAATGGGTATCATTGGACGAAAACTCCAGCATCATCCACAGACAGTATTGACAAAACAAGTACAACAAGCATGGAACTTCATACCACAAAATGACATTCGGCACCTGTATGACACAATGCATGCACGTTTGCAGGCTTACATTCAAAATTCTGGAAGTTACACCGGCTATTAATGTAACAATATTTTAAATTTGAAATGCATTTTCTTGATCTTAAATTAAGCTCTGATCTTTAAAATTTAATCAATTAAACATGTTAACTAGACAAATTCATTGTTCTAATTTCATTACTCTACAATAATTTTTCTTGGCGTTGAGATTTTTTTCCATCAGTGTATATTTCAAAGCTATTAATTCAGGAATCGTTTCACTTTTTATGTACATTTTTTAATTTTCATAACAGTTTAGATTTTTGCTAATTTATTTATTCTGTTTTAAGTAGTATTATTGTTTTCTCTAAATTAATTATCTTATTCACCTGCAAACAGTACAACATCAAATGATACTTTTGAAATTTTGATAGACTTAAAAAATTCATTGTGCTTAGTTGCAAAATAGGCTTCAGCAAATAAATTGTTTCATAATTTCTACCAAAATTGACAAAAAGCCTTTTCTAATATCGTTTGAAATGAATTATAGGATTCCATTTAGTGTGAACAGAAATGTGTAAAAATAATTTAAGTTGATGTGAAATGAGCCCCGATAAAATCATCAGATGAACAAAAAATTTCTAGCTTTAAATATAATGTATTGACAATTTTCACTTACTGTGTCACAGAAACATAATATTTCTGATCAAATGTGTTGCTGCAATTTTCAATTGTTATAAAATTTAAGCAAGCATTTAGATAATTTAATACATCTAAACATATTTTAGAATCACTAATTTTTATTCATGTAAAAAGACATTAAAGTCAATTAATTATATACCAATAGTATTGATATTTTATATATGATTGATTAATAATAGTAATTTTTAATAATGTAATAACAATCATCCATGTAATCTTTAAAAAATGGCATTTACAACCTTTCCAATAAATGAATAAAAAAAAAGTAAATTGTTTCATTTTTCAAATATTGACATTATTTCATTATAAAAATAATATAAAAGCATTTAGATTTTAAGAATTCTTATGAAAATTTTATAAACTGATTTAATGAATCTGATAAACATAATTATTTAAAGAAGTTTATCTTCACTATTTAGTTACTTAATTAAAAAGCGTAATTTTTGCTGTAATAGCATATTATCTAATGTTAGTTGGTTTTTTTTTTTTAAATATTTAATATTTTATAAGCTTTTTATGAAGCAAGACTCAGTTCTCCCAGCATTATTTTTAGATGAATTGGATAGTTTAGTGGGTTGCGATTTTTGCTACTAAACAGCAAGGAGTAGCAGAAAAAGTTTATCTACATTACTGAATGAAATGGATGGATTAGTAATTTGTTTATAAATTTTAGACTTTTATGTACTATTAAATTTTATTCATGTAATTGTTTTTTATGTATTTGGTTTTTTCTAATTTGTAGTCTTTTAAAGACTACAAATTACGAAATGGAACTAAAGTAAGAAAGTTAAACGAAAAGTAATATGGTTTTGATATATACATATAAAAACCATATTATATGTATATATATATAGTCGTTTATATTTACTGTGGTTTTTGATATATATATAATTATTATAAAAATATGTATCAAAACCATATGATTTAGTTCTTTTTATAAATTCTGTCCCAAAAGACAAAAGAATATGATGATTGCATAAAAATAAATTTCCTTGATTTTTTTTTAATTGCTTAACTAATGTAACTGTAACTGTGGTATTCACAATAATTTTTTATTGAGAAAGGAAATTAAATTTCAGAGATCAAGATTTTTACAAAAGTTTTTATTTTACTGATCTTGGTTCTATTGTATACACCCATGTACATAATTGAAACATGATCTTGCATAATATTTGTATAGCATATTATCGAAATTTAATATTTTTTTAAATTTGATTTAAAATACTATAAAAAATCATTATTCAGTTAATTTGATGATTCTTATAACTATTCAAATGTCACATTTTTGAAATCATTAACCATGCAATTAAAAAGTAGTTTTAAGAGTTAAAATAAAGTATGCTAAAATTAGTTATTTATAATTTCTAAAAAAATTCTTATAATTGAAAATTATATTTATTAACAGGAATCAAGACACAATATGGTGAAAATATTAATTCTGAAATTTTAAAGAAAGATTGTCCAGGTGGAGAAAGCGTAAGTTTTGTTGTATTAAATATATATTTAATGTAAATTTTAGATACACTACACAACATGTTATATACATCACTTATGAATACTTTATGAATATATTAGTAATTTTGCATATTTTTTTCCTTATATAGTTTCCACTAAACTAATATTGTTTTATGTAACTTTGGCATTTAATTTTTTTTATGTAGATCAAAATTGTTTTTCTTTTTTTGTCAATGTTTACTAGTAGCACTTAAAATAACAATTTATAGAAGCATATGTTTGTTAATTGAGGAATATGAAAAACAGCAATTTAGAGATTTAAATGTGAATTTTTTGTATTTGTATGTACAATCTACATTGAGTTGCATTTTCTGGCACAGCTTATTTAGTAAACATGCAGTGACTCAGTATCCAGTACAGTCTTTTCTATTAAAAGAAGGCATAATTAAAAAAAAAAAATGTGTCTTGTAATGATGGGTTAAAAATATCAGTAACTTGTCATAGATGCACTCTTAGGAGGGTGGTTTGTCGAGCTTGAGCCCTCTCAAGCTCATAAGTAAATGTACGTATGTGTTGAAATACATTCACCACTTCCCAGTTGGGCCCAATTATTTATTTATTATTTTTTATTGATTTATTTTTTTTTTGTTAAAAGTTTAGTATTTCAGTGAATAGATATTTTTTTCTTACGAGTATTAAATTTTTTTATATTACAACCTGATTTCATTGCTTGTGCCAGCATATTTTTCTGTTTTAGTTTCAATAAATATTTATTGAAATTGACATAAATAATGCATTTGATATGCTGGCAAAAAAGAAAAGAAGATTCAATTTTAATTTATATATATATTTTTTTCAAAATTAAATTTTTATATTTTTGTGTAATGCTTGTTTGTTTTAATTTTCTGTGTTTTATGCATTCGACCCAAACTAGTTCAAAGTAGAAATTATTAATAAAATAATTAATATCTAGAACTTTGATTTCAGATACTTTTTTCTGTTTAAAATTTAGTATAACCTATTGAGCTTTCATAAATGGTTAAGCTTTTTCTTACTGAGCTCTAAGCTCCAAGACAAAACTTTGGTGTGCATTTGACTTGTCATATAAATTGCACCTAGTCAAACTGTAATCAGTTTCTATTTTTATATCACCTTTAAATTAGAAAAAGTTTTTCAAATTTTTGAAATAAATTTTTAATGCAAGATAACATTAAAATTAATATATTATATACTAAAGAAAATTGAAATGTATTATTATTTCTGGAATATAATCTGCAAATTTCAAGTTAAAAAAACAACTATAGCATTTGTAGATTCAGATTATAGGCTACCACATAAATATCTTTTTTATATTAAAGTTTGATGAAAATTAATTCTAAAAATGCATTTTCCAAGAATACCTTTCTACCAAAAAATAAGAGAGGAATTTTTTTGCACTGATTCATTGATTGTAATAATAGTCAACATTTTCATCTCCCAATCAATTTAAGGATTTCAAATTGTTGGAAGGTTTTTTTTTTTTAATTTGTGCCATTTAGATTCGAGTAACGTAATTCCAAATTTAAGGTTTACCATTATGTATGTATACATTTTTTAATTGATCCTAGACAGTTTCAAATGAAGCCTTGTATATATTATGCCTTAAATTGCTTGTATTTCCATTTATAATATGCATTGGTACTTTCATATATTTACTTCACTATTGGGATATTCAGTATTTTTTAATATATAATATGCTATTTTTAAACATTATTTTTATCACAAATGATTTTCAAATTTGAAAATCAGAGAAGCTAATTTAAGATTTTTGCTAACGATGAAAAAAAAAAATTTATTGATACATGCATGTCAACGAAAGTAATTGTACTGGTATAATCATCTTATGCACTCTTTGCAGTTCACCAACAAGAAATTATATTAAAAATAATCATGATAAAATCAAAGTAATAACTATTATAAGTATTTACTGAACTTATTTCTTAAAAATAAAGCAATTAAAAAATGAATAAAATGCTTCACTTGATACAGGAATTAATTTATGAGATATAAATGATATCAGGGTAAAATTTCTATACATGGTGAATTGTCCAAGCCTTTTTTGAAATTGTTATGGTCTTAGGCAAGGGGATGCTCTTACTTGCCTTCTATTTATGGTGACTTTGGAAATAATTATCAAAGATGCTGGTATAAACACAAGGGGAACAATATTTAACAAATCAGTGCAATTTCTTGCTTACGCAGATGACATAGACATCATGGCAAGATCTGAAAGTATATTGAAAAATCTCCTTTCACTAGAAAGAGCTGCTAAATTCTTGCTTATGCAGATGACATAGACATCGCAAGATCTGAAAGTATATTGAAAAAATATCGAATAAAAATTTCGATAGTATATTAATCCTTGTTCTAGAAATGCAAAGCTAACAACAAATGAGGAAAACCAAATACATGCTGTGCAGAAAGAGAAACTATCCTGATGATTTCTTTTAAATTGAGGAACATAGTTTCAAAGTGTTAAAACATTTATTTACCTGGGATAAATGAAATCAGCCCCAAGATGCGAAAAGAGAATTATTGCTGCCAATCTCTGCCAATTTGGTCTTAGAAACCAATTAAGATACCACCTGATTAAAAGAACTAAAATTTTACTGTACAAAACTCTCATAAGACCAGTATTAACATATGCATCTGAAAATGGTCACTAACAGCAAAAGAAGAGAAAATGTTGGCAATCTTTGAAAGAAAAGTGCTACGAACTATTTTTGGTGGTATCAATGACAATGGAAATTGGCGAAGATGATACAATTTTTGAACTTTACAAACTTTTAGAGATATTGACATTCTAAAAATTTATTAAACTGAACCGAATGAGATGGGACCGGTCATCTCATGAGAATGGGAAGTGATAGAGTTGCTTTGAAAGTTTTCAATGCAATCCCTTTTGGACAATGACCAAGGAGAAGACTGAAGAAAATAAATAGGTCGACTGCTAAAACTCTGATTTTAATGCTATTAAGATCAAAAACTGAAATCCAAGGCCAAAAGGAGAAACAGCCTGGCTGAATCTATTTAAGAAGGTCCAAGGCCCACAATGGGCTGTCGGAGTCGAGAGATTATGATGAAAAATTTCACCATAAATTATACAATAAATATAACTTAAAAAAATATTTCTTTCAATTTTCATAATGTATTCATTTACATATATATATATATATATATATTAATTTACCTTTTTAAACAGGATACTGTACGCAAAAAATGATGTAATTGCCATTGCTGCAACTAACAGACCAGATTGTATAGATGCAGCATTATTTGCGACCAGGTCGACGACATTATTGTATATATTCCACCTCCTAATTCTGGAAGTAAGAGTTCAATTTTGGTTTCAAAATTATTATGCTTTAATGATTTTGATTTAAATATTTTTATACTATATTTCAAGTATCACTATATTGCATTATATAGTGTTAATATATAAAAGCACAATGTTTTAAAGTTTTATCTATAATGTCTAAAAAAATCAAGATTTATTTATAAAAGAAAATATTTAAAACTTTATCTGAAGAAATTACGTTAGAAAAAAATGTAGCATGTTCTTTAATGTTAAAAATAAATTAACTGTTTATAGTATGAGACATTGAGTTTATTAGGATTTTGAGAGATCAGATTTTTATTAGTTATGAAGTAAATATTTTTTACATTTATTCATTTAAAAATTGTGAATATATTCTATTAAGATTGGGAATAAAATGGTTTCATTCATTTATAGGAAAGGGAATCAATTCTTCAAATCTTAACAAATGGTATGCCTTTACAAGGAGTTGATGTTAAAAACTTAGCAAATAAAACAAACAACTTCACTGGGGCAGATTTGAAAAATCTTTGCAGTATGGTATGTAAAATGTTTAAAATTTCAATATAATTAAAAAATTTTTAAATCATAATTAATGACATGTACAATTCATTTGAAGTTTTAAATTGAAATTTTACATAATAAAAAAAAGAAGTAAAAAATTTAAAAATAAAATAAAAGTAAAAAATTTAAATTAAAAATAGAAGTGATGAAGATTACTGTAGTATTAGTAAAGCAGTTCTTTAAACACCACAGAAAGTTGTCAGAAACAATTGATATTAAATTTTTAATTTTATTATTATTTTAAATTATGTTATGCCTCTTGATGAATGGAAATTAATTAATTTTTGTTTAATAATAAAGGAGTAAATTTAATTTTTAAGAACTTAGCATCAACTTATTAGAAAACTCATCATTTTTGGGATTATGATATTGGCAGGTTTTAGTTAGCTGTAGCATTGAGTTATGTATTGCATTTTCAGCTGAAAATGCTTCCAGACATTGTCAATATCCCTTGCATAATGAATATCAGTAAATCTGGAAAATAGTTCTATAGTTTGATATTAAACCTTTCAATCTGATTGCTGCCATAATGCAAAGGTAAATATTAGTGCATTTTATGCATTTATATTTTCATTATTGATATTTATCATTAGTAAAAAATGATGATATACATTATATGACTGAGGAAAATAAAATGATGATTTACATTACATAGTGATTATTTTGACTGATGTTCCAAGGAGCACTTACTGGGCTCAACTTGATGAAGATAGTATGACTGTAGAGTCTTGATTATTCGAGCTCCACACAACCTTGTTACTGAATTAAAAAAATTACCTTTTTTTCCATTCTATTTGTGTAGATTATTTTTAATTGTAACTTTTAATTAAAATGAATGTAAAAGATAAAAACAGAAGAGAAGGAATTTCAATTGAAACCTTACTAAAAAATTAATTTCCTGCTTATGAACCTTGCTTGAGAAACGTAATTGCTAGGTGATGATTGGCTAATTTGTAACATGTGTAAAGAATACTTTAAACCGAATTTCAATTTTTATTCAATAAGATAAAATTTTCCAAGTTTTTTTGTCAGGTGTCAATAGAAGAAATCTTTATTAAAAAAAAAAAAAAAAACCCTTCTAATAAAGGATAATATAATTGCTTAAAAGTGCACAATTTTAGTGTTTTTAAGATAATAAAAAAAGTTATTTTGAGAATTCAAAAATAAAAAAAAAAAAAAAAAAAAATAGAATAATTTTAAAAAATTAATAATTACCTGAAAATATGCTTAATATAGTTTCTTTTTGTTTAAAAATATATATTACCTTGGTAAATAGCCAAATGTTTGAAATATTTTTTAAAACATTAATTATTGTGGTTTTCTTTCGTGTTATTCAGGTGGCTTTGTTTACAATTTTTTCCTAATTTCAGGCTGCAGCATGTGCTTTAAAACAGGATCTGAATGGAGAAGGGATCACAGAATCGCATTTCATGCAGGTCTTAGAACACCTAAATCCATCTGTTTCAACAGAACAATTACAGATGTATGAACAGTTGGCAAAAAAATATGGACCAATAATTTCAGAATAAAACTTTTGATCTTTATAACACATTTTTTTTCTTTTTCTATAGACTCTACTAAAAAATTTTTTCAAACTATTAGCTATTTTTTTCTCTATTATAGAAATATACTATTGATTCTAATTTAATGAAAGAAATTGAGGTTTTTTACTAAGCTTTTTCTATATTTGAGACCATCCTCCAAACTTTTATAAAATTCCAAAAAATTATATTTCCTATTCTGAAAATTCTTATTTCTGTTCCATTTCTAAAATAGATTATTCTGATTTTCTATTACTGAAATAAATGTTGTCATATTTCTGTAAAAAATGAGAATATTCAAGCCATATGAAATTTAATGGACCATATGACACTTTTCTTTTTAAAGCATGCTCATTTAAACCTACTATTAGGCATGCTTTAATTTAAAGATATATATGTTAAATATGAGATGGTGTTATGATGTATACAGAGCACTCAACAATTTTATATTATCACAAGTTTTATATTGGTGGTTTTACCAAGAAGGCTGAGGGGTTTAATCTATTTTATGTGCAGTTTTTGGAAAATTATCATATAGTTCAAAATTTAGTGAACCCACAAATCACACCTAACTTATAAATTACAGTCTAAATAGGTTCCATTTTAAGGTAGTGGCATGTATTATTATCACTGCTTTGAAAAATGAGTAACTGGTATGATTATAATATCTCACAATTATTTTGTATGACCTCTCCCAGACAATTCATATTTAAAGCAATAATCTTGAAAATACT